>JAJONR010001652.1:0-109652 GCA_029582245.1 Solanum etuberosum
TTTTTTTTTAAAAAAATAAACTTATGGCCCACCTTTTATATGTAAAAAAATTGGAATCACAATTTCAAATTTCAAATCGTACCTTTGTTTGGAGAATTTGGGATTCGAAATCACGATTTGATGTTGAAGTTAAAATTTTGTGCAAATTTCATAAACACACTAATTTTACATTTAAAAATTGAAATCAGGCTTTCAAATCATATGGTGCAACACCTACGTAGTAATTTGTGTCAAGTAGGCTAAAAAAATTGAAATCGTGATTTAAAATTTCAAAAAAGTGTCAGAATGCACTTAAATTATGTGAATCTAATAAATAATGTTCTTTGTTAATGGGTTGATCCAAAAATGACCCGACGTTGATAGTTTGGTCCAAAAATGCTCATATCTTAAATAGTTTGACTAAAAAATGTCCCTATTGTTACTTAAATGGGTCAACAATGTCATTTTCGTGATAAACATATTGATTCTTTACTTTCAAAACAATTTTTTTCTTACTAAAAATGTTGTTTTTTAAAACCCCTTTCTTTTAAAATGATAAAAAGAATGATTTTTTTTCTCTTAATTCCATTTTATATATAAAAATAGAATAACCTCATGAAGTTTTCAAAGTGATAATGCAGATCTTATATATACGATCAAAGTAACATATCATTAATTTTCATTTAGATAGCGATTAAATTATTTTTTCTAAAAAATATACAAAATACTTTTATTTCTTAATTTTCCCCGAATTGAAGTAGAATAAGTATTTGACGCTATATATCTTGATTTTAAAGTTAAAATGTAACAATAATAATGTCATAAAACTTGAAAATTCATAACATTGCTTCAAATTACAAAATATCGTCGATAAAGTTATTGTTAACCGTTTTCATATAAACTTTAAAACAATTGAATTTATTAGCAATGCTTATAATTTTACTTCAATTCAAAATATATTAAGAAATAAAAATATTTCCTAATTTATATGGAAAAATAATTTATCACAATCTAGACAAAAATTAATGATAGGATTGCGATGATTTTTTTATTTAAAGTTAAAATTTGATCAATAACTTTGCTCTTAATAAATGATTAGAGTTGTCCCCTAACTTTTACGGAATTAGGAAACCATTATTAAAAGAAAAGGGTAAATAATGTGCCGAGAAATCACAGAACATTTAATAAATTTTTACGGAGAATTCTTGTAAGTCTTAAGCATGTTTTGTGTGCTATGATTATCACATCTCTACCCCCCCTCTGTTCTTAAAAGAATGGGTTCCTAATTTTTTTTTTTTTCAATTGAAGTAACTATTTTGAAAAGATATAAGTTTATTCAGAGTCGCTACTTGAAATTGAGTTTTGATGTTACAAGTCACCTTATTTTAATCTCGAATCAAAAGAAAATTAACTTTTTATTTTTATTGGTTTGCGAACTAGAAATCTAGGTAAGGAATTCTTGACCAAGAGAAAGGTATCCGGTACCCCTCGAGTCTCGTGGTTCTAGATGGTCGCTTTATTGACTTATATATGATTTGACTTAATTTTTTGATAATATTATATTATAAGCCTAAAAAATGCTAATGTCACGCCTGTTTGTATTTATTTTAAACTTATTTAAATTGTCTTATTTATATTAATATGAAGTGTACTGGTAGCAATGATAACGCTGAACTTCACTTTTTATAATTCAAAGTGTAGGCGGTCGCTAACAAGTATAAACCCAACGATGAGTTGGGGTCGATCCCACAAGGAGTGATACGGTAAATAATTCAAGTACGAAGTAAATAAGTGTTCTAATCTTTTGTAGAAGTATAAGGCTACACAACATAAAATAAATCGAGGAGTTTTAATTATCAATATCAAAAGGGGAGGGGGATTTAGTAACCAATTTCTAACAAAAATATTTAACACGGGATTTGAACGATTAGAGAGAGGACCTTAGGAGTGTGAGCAATCGAATACTAATTTTGCTTAATGGGTAATTATTAATTGCTTTAAGTTGTTGAATCTTAATGGGTAGGACAGGTTGTAATTACGATAGCCATTTCTCAACCAACTATCATGTTTCAAGCAAGTTCTTCCGAACCTTGACAATCTTAACAATACAAAGCAACCCAATTTCTTAATTAAACCCACTTTCTCAAGCTGGATTGTAAAGACGCAAATCAATACAACTATCAATCATTCATTCTACTCTAAGCATCTTTTTCAAGCAAGCATAGAGAGGTAAGCTAGAATCGAATTTGCAACTTCAGTTCATCAATGAAAACATGAATAAACAATTGAACCCATTTCAAAACAACATTAAATTCAACAATTAACAATACCCATAACATAATTTATGTATTCAATTACATGATCACACCCCTAAATGCTCAATGCCAAAATTAAGACTAGAATCCTAAATCCTCAAATCCACGATAAAAAATCCTCTCTAAGAGTGTTCAATAATGTAAAAGTATGTATAAAGCTCTAAAAACTGTGTAACTCCCTTTCTCTCTTTTCAAAAATCAATTTATATGTTTCCAAAAACTTCAAACAAAATCTCAGCACGACGTCGACTCGGCGGCATTATCCGGGATCGCCGAACAACTCGGTGATCCGTTGACATGCACGTCTTCTCGCCTTTTATCTTGACTTCTGCGTCCAATTGTTCTGGAACATTTGGCGAGTTGGGTCATGATCGCCGTTCTATTCGGCGCATCACCGAAGTGTCTTTTGCTCACCGAGTTGGCACAGCACATGGGCTAATTCACTGGAAAGTTTTGTGAGCTGGAGGCTCACTCGGCGAGTCACCGAGTGGCTTTTTCAAGCTCCAGCTTCTCTTTTCTTTAGCTTTTCCAACTTTTTCACTCCTTTTTACATTATAATGTCCTTGCCTTGTTCTAAAGCTTTCATGGCTGCACATAAATACATTAACATCAGTTATGAACACAAAATAGGCATTGAGGACACTAATTCATTAAATAACGATCCCTAAATGAGTCAAAATTCCTGACTCATCAACACCCCCAACTTAAACTTTTGCTTGTCCTCAAGTAAATCACAAGATCGATCTGGCCAACATGGATGTCTACAAATAGTGTTCCTTGAGACTCAACATGAATGCACACAAGGTTCAATCCACACATGCAATGTTAAATTGTGCACTAAAAGTTTCAAACTATGACTGTCATCATCAAATAGAGTTCAAGCTCACAATGCTCACTTCAAATGCAAATTCATGCCCAACAAGAGTATTCGAATGCCCTCACATCAAGAATGATTCCATGCTCTCACAAAGACAATCAAGGATTACAATTAAGGAATTGAAATCAACTCTCACACTCTCAATGAGAAAAACATGTACGATTTTACCCATAGACTTGCCTGTATTTTCCAACCAACACATCACTTGGCTCATGCAAGATCAAAAAGGTCTTTCAAGGCTTGTAATTGGGCTGAGGGTAAGGGTATGCTCATTTTGGTTTAGTGAGATCTACCTTCATGAAGCATGACTCAAATTTCACTTCTTTTTCCTTTTCTTTCATTCTTTTCATCTTCACAACTCATCCTTGGCCTATTCGTAGCACACAAAACTTTTGTTATAGCTCATCAGATACCCCTTTTATTTCCACAACATTGCACAATTGATACAAATTTATCATTTCTTTGCTTTCTTTTTCTCTTTTTCTCTTATATATATATATATTCCATCATATTCCAAACATGCCTTCAAGGATGAAATTCACGAACTTCTTACTCGATTTCTTTCCTCATTCTTACCACACCCCCAACTTAGGCTTTTGACCTAAGTTGGGTATTCAAACAAACCAATGCTTCACGAAGGTTTTAGGTAGGGAGGACAAGGCCATTTACATTCATGTTTCATCCAAAGAAAAGGTTAGGCTCAAATGGTTCCAAGATAAGTTCACACGCTCACAAGGGGGTCACACAAAGGTATAGCAATTAGGCTCACTCTAAAAAAGTTATGCCTAAGATCATTTCCTTCATTCACCAATGCTAGTCAATTGGACCAACGGAGCAAGTTCTAGGTATCATCATGCATACTTTCAAGTAAACCTCACCACACATGGCATCAACACAATCATCGATCACAACTCTACAAGTTAAGCTCGCATGCAATGGTCATTGCAAGACTCACCTTGACAATCCGACTAGTCACAATGAGATGCTAAGAGTTCACACAAGACTTATGCAACTCAAATTGCCTCGTTGGACTTGCACAACATATCATTCATCAAGAACACTATTCAAGTCATCAGTATTGATCATAACCGACACTCAAATGTACAAGCGAACAGTAACAACATTCACAATCAAGCAATCACGAGAGACCTTCACCCCACCAAAAGAACTAAGTAGTGTCCTCAATGCAACATAAAAACTGAAATTATCAACATGGAATAACATGGAGGTAGAGTAAGGTTCAATGAATGAGAGGATAAAGTTTGAATCGAAAAGGTCATAGGATAAATGACTTTGCAGTTTGCACGTCAATCGGTGAGCTGTACCAATGCCGCCGTTCTTCTCGGTGACTCGCCGAGCAAACCTTAGCTCACCAAAATTTACAGAAAACCAGCGCTTCAGTTGGTGCAAAGGGCGAGCTCGATCGGGCTCGCCGATCTAACTCGGAGAATAGCCGAATGAGTTGTGATCTCGCCAAATTTTCCAAAGCTGACCTCAATCTTGGACTTTAGAAGGCAATGCGTGTTGGGTGATCTTGGGGACCAGTGGGCGACTGGCTCAGTGTTCCTGTCCCTCGCCCATTAGCCTTTCTTCCAAAATAAGAACTCCAACCTACACATTCAAAGCACAAAAAGCTAAAACTTGGGGTGCCTCCCAAGAAGCGCCTTAGTTAACGTCGTGGCACGACGTGGACATGCATTCAAACATCTTCCAAATACACCACCTCAACCACTGTCACTTTGGGGCACTCTCCAAAGTACAACTTCAGCCTTTGCCCATTCACCTTGAACACCGACCCATCCTTGCTTTCAACTTCTATTGCCCCATTAGTGAACATACGATTCACTTTGAACGGACCCAACCATTTCTACTTGAGGTTACCCATAAAAAGTCTCAAACGTGAGTTATGGAGAAACATAAGATCACCGACTTTATACTCTCGCTGAAGGATCTTAGCGTTATGCCACTTCTTCATTTTCTCCTTATAAAGGGCTGAACTATCATAAGCTCGCAGTCAAAATTTTTCCATTTCATAGAGTTGTTCAACTCAATCCTTTGATGCATCCCCCCAATTCAAGTTCATGGCCTTCAAGGCCCACAACGCCTTATGCTCAAGCTCAACCGATAGATGACAAGATTTTCCAAACACCAATTGATATGGAGACATACCAATCGAGGTCTTGAATGCAATTCGATATGCCCAAAGAATGTCATCTAACTTCCGAGACCAATCAGTCCGATTTGCATTAATGGTCTTGGCCAAAATTCCTTTAATTTCCCGGTTTGACTCCTCAATCTGCCCACTTGTTTGCAGATGATAAGGGGTAGCAACCTTATGCTTGACTCCATATTTTCTCAACAATGATGCAAACATGCGGCTACAAAAGTGAGAGCCGCCATCACTAATAATTGCACATGGAGTGCCAAACCTTGAGAAAATGTACCGCTTGAGGAATTGCACAACACTTCTCCCTACGTTATTAGGTAAAGCTAAAGCCTCTACCCATTTAGAAATATAGTCAACAACCACCAAAATGTACTTGTTCCCATACGAACTCACAAAGGGCCCCATAAAGTAAATTCCCTAAACATCGAACAACTCTACCTCTAGAATAGGAGTGAGAGGTAATTCACGACTTTGCGACACTCATCCTTTCTTTTGGAATTGAACACACCAATTAACAAGAGAGTGCGCATCTTGGTACAGCGTTGCCAATAATAACCACTTTGAATTACTTTAGCAGCTGTACGCACTCCACTATGGTGTCCACCGACCGGTGACGCATGTCAAGCATTAAGAATCACATCTACCTCAACTTCCGATACACACCTTCTAATTATGTGGTCTGCACATTCTTGAAAAAGGTAAGGTGCATCCCAAAAGTACTTCTTTACATCGGAAAGGAACCTCTTTCGTCGGTAAAATTTTTCCATATCGGGAATAATCCCATACACCACATAATTTGCAAAATCGGCATACCAAGGTGGATTAATATTTGACAGAACCATCAATGACTCATCAGGAAAATCTTCTTCAATATCTTTCTCACTAGAAACAACAACATTTGTTTCAAGCCTCGACAAGTGATCCGCCACTTGGTTCTCACACCCTTTTCGATCATTGACCTCAAAGTCAAACTCTTGCAATAACACCCATCAAATCAACCTTGGCTTCGGATCTCTCTTAGCCATTAAGTAACGGATCGCCGCATGGTCGGTGTGTACCACCACTTTGGTGCCCAACAAATAGGCTCTAAATTTTTCAAAGGCATACATCACGACTAACAATTCTTTCTCGGTGACGGTGTAGTTCTTTTGAGCTACATTCAAAGTCTTACTTGCATAATACACCGGGTGAAACAAATTACCCTTTCATTGGCCAAGAAAAGCTCAAAAAGCCACACCACTTGCATCACACATTAGCTCAAACGAAATGCTCCAATCCGGAGCAACAATGATCGGCGCCGAAATGAGCTTTTCTTTTAAACACATAAATTATTTGAAACTAGATTCATCAAACTTGAAGACACATTCCTTTTCAAGTAGCTTACAAAGAGGATAACCTACCTTAGAGAAATATTTTATGAACCTCCGGTAGAAACCTGCATGACCTAGGAAGCTCCAAACAACTTTAACCGAAATGAGAGGAGGCAACTTGGCAATAACTTCAACCTTTGCCTGATCAACTTGTATGCCATCTCCCAAGATTTTGTGCCCCAACACAATACCTTCCTTGACCATGAAGTGACATTTCTCCCAATTTAGCACAAGGTTTGTTTCAACATATCTTTGCAAGACTTTACCAATGTTCTCAAGGCACGCTTCAAATGTGTCCCCCACAACCGAAAATTCATCCATGAATACCTCTATCAAATCCTCTACCATATCGGTAAAAATAGAGAGCATACATCTTTGAAACGTCGCCGGTGCATTACACAGTCTGAATGGCATTCTTTTGAAGGCAAACGTCCCATAGGGACATGTAAAAGTTCTCTTTTCTTGATCTTTTGGTGCAATGTAGATTTGATTATAACTGCAATAATCATCCAAAAAGCGATACCATCCACGCCCCGCAAGTCTATCAAGTATCTGATCCATAAAGGGCATTGAAAAATGATCCTTCTCAGTCCATGCATTCAAGTTCCTATAATCCATACATACACGCCAACCGATAACCGGTCACATTAGCACAAGTTCACCTTTATCATTTGGGACCACAGTTATACCACCCTTCTTTGGAATGCATTGCACGGGGCTCACCCACTTGCTATCTGCAATAGGGTAGACAACTCTCGCATCGAGCCACTTGATGATCTCTTTCTTCACAACTTCTTGTATTGGGGGATTTAACCTCCTTTGATCCTCAATACTTGGCTTGAATTCTCTATCCAATTGAATTTTATGGGTACAAATACCGGGAGGAATTCTCACAATATCGACAATCATCCATCCAATGGCGTTAATATATCTTTTCAACTCACTAATAAGTGCTTGTACTTGCCATACAAGCAAATCTGCGACAATAATTACGGGCAAAGTGTTTTTAGCTCCCAAGAACACATAACGAAGGTGAGGTTGAAGTACGTTCAACTCGAGCTTTGATGGTTCAATGTATGGCTTCGCGGGAACATTTTCTCGATTCTTTAAATTGATATCAAGCTTCAAGCGATTCGTAGAATAAGAATCCAAACCAATAGAGCATCCACGACGTCATCATAATCTTGAATTTCTTCACCATCATAATTCAAAAGAACGGCGGCTAAAGACTCACCCACACAAGAAACTTCACACACACTAGCAACCGCTTAATCAATCATGTCAATGACCGATACCACATAAATGTCACTTGGTTGCTTCATCGATTTACACACATTAAAAGTAACTTCCTCATCATTTACCTAAAATTTTAACTTGCCACTTTCTACATCAATAAGAGCTCTTCCAATAGCCAAGAATGACCTACCAAGAATAATAGGAACCTCGGCATCAATCTCACAATCGAGAATTACAAAGTCGGCCAGAAATATAAACCTATCCACATTCACCAAAATATCATAAAGAATACCAATAGGACGCTTGATAGATCGGTCGACCATGAAAAGACGCATAGTTGTTGACTTAGGCTCTCCTAGCCCAAGTTGTTTGAAAATGGCATAGGGCATCAAAATGATACTTGCCCCAAATGACACAATGCTTTAGCAAATTGAAATAGCCCTATAGTGCATGGATAGGCTCTCCTAGCCCAAGTTGTTTTAAAATGGTATAGGGCATCAAAATGATACTTGCCCCAAATGACACAATGCTTTAGCAAATTGAAATAGCCCTATAGTGCATGGAATAGTAAATGCCCCCGAGTCATCTTTCTTGACAACCACGTTGCTTGACATAATGGCGCTACAACTACGGGATACCTCAATCATCTCAAAATCCATATTCCTCTTCTTGGTCACCAAATCTTTCATAAACTTTGTCTAACCCAACATCTTTAACAACGCCTCCACCAAAGGAAGATTGATAGATAGAGTTTTGAAGATGGAAAGAAATTTTTGGAACTTCGCGTCTTCATCCCTCTTTTTCAATCTTTGAGGAAACAGTGGAGTAACTTTAGGCAATGGCTTTGTAGGTACCGAAGGAGGAGCAGCCCCCAAATTTGACTTTCTAGCATCACCGGAGACAACATCCTTCGGTGCATTATCAACCTCATTGGGTGCTTCATTGTTCAATTCTTCGGCAGGTCCATCATCAAGAGCCACATTCTTCCCTTTACACGAACTTGCCTTATCATCATTTGGCACATCACTACCCACGACCTTACCGCTCCGGGTCAAAATAACCATGCATTAGACATTATCATTCTTCGGATTTGCTAAAGTATCACTAGGAGGACCACCTTTTGGTCTTGAATTTATTTGGTCCAAAGTTTGACTCATTTGAGTCTCGTGTTGTTTTATGGACAACTAGTGAGAGGTCACCTTTTGATTCAAAGATGAGAAATCATCCTTCATCTCCTTGAGCACTTTATACGATCCTTCAAATTTATTTAGGATGCGGGCAAGCGTATCCTCGGTCCATAAGCTTTCGTAGTTGGAATCTAATTCCTTCAGTTTTGGACAGTCGTAAGGAGGCACATAACAATCTTTATCATCATCTCCACCCCTCCAATTTGTACCCCTATCGCGTCAATCTCGATACCAATCTCTCCAACCATCATCACGATCTCTGTTCCAACCTTGATTCCCACCCAGCCTTGGATAGCTCAGACGAGAACCCCCACTTGGGTTGACAAGAATTGTACCTCTTCATTATACATGGCTTCAAATTGTGTATCATCCGGGCTCACTCTACTACTAGCACCAACTGCATTCACAACCTTATAAACACCTCCCATGACATGTTTAGTCAACAAGTCCATTTTAAGTCCTTATCTTGGCCATGTTCTCATCACGTTCTTGGTTCTTTTGCAATTGTTTTTTGGTCAGCCCAAGGTTTAGAGGAGACACTTGATCCTCCCTTGTTTACCATGCACGATTTGTCTTCGTCATCTCATCAAGCAACGCCGACACCACGACAAAAGGTTGTCTCATAATACCACCCCAAATAAGTTGATCGTCAGTACCTTTGTTAACCGTGTCAAGACTCCGGTAAAAATATTGTAAAAACACATTGTCTGGCAATCCATGAGTAAGGCATTTAAAAAGCAACTTTTGAAATCTCAACCACGTTTTATGGACAGGCTCACCATCAATCCGCTTGAAGTTCTGAATGTATCCCTCAACTTTAACATCTTCGAGAGAGGAAAGAATCTTTCATAAAACACTTCCGTGAGCTCCTCCCAAGAAGTGATAGATTCCTTTGGTAGTTCGGTCAACCACTATTTTGCTTTCCCCATTAGAGAAAAGGGAAACAAACAGAGTCAGATTGACTTTTGAGTGATGCTCTTGAAGGAGAACGGTCAACACACATCTACGAAATTGCGAATGTGATCATGAGGGTCCTTATGAGCAAGTCCCCCAAAAGAAATTTCATCTCGAACAACTGCAACATAGCGTTGGTCACATGAAACACAAAATTGCCCACAGTTTGAGGCAAACGAATAGCACCGACACTTCCCAACTGATCCAAATTGACATCATGCAAGTTTTCGATGTCATCATTGTTCCCATGTTGACTTGCATTGCTCCTGTTCACACTCATCTCTTCACTTATTGAGAGCAATCAACAAAAACACTAATAAGAAAATTCTACTACAATAAAATTAGTTCATAAAAACACTTCAATAAAAGAATTCTAAACACCACTCCCTGGCAGCGACGCAATTTTTGATAACGCTTAACAACCCCTTTTATAATTAAAAGTGTAGGCGGTCGCTAACAAGTATAAACCCAACAATGAGTTGGGGTCGATCCCACAAGGAGTGATACGGTAAATAATTCAAGTACAAAGTAATTTCTCATAATGGAAATTATTAATTGATTTAAGTTGTTGAATCTCAATGGGTAGGATAGGCTGTAATTATGATAGCCATTTCTCAATTGATTATCATGTTTCAAGCAAGTTCTTCAAAATCTTGACAAGCTTAACAATACAAAGCAACCCAATTCCTTAATTAAACCCACTTTCTCAAGCTGGGTTGTAAAGACGTAAATAAATACAACTATCAATCATTCATGCTACTCTAAGCATCTTTTTCAAGCAAGCATAGACAGCTAAGCTAGAACCGAATTTGCAACTTTAGTTCATCAATGAAAACATGAATAAACAATTGAACCCATTTCAAAAGAACATTAACTTCAACAATTAACAATACCCATAAGCTAATTTATGTATTCGATTACATGATCACACCCCTAAGGGCAGGGTTTTAGCCAAACATAGCAAAAAATAAGAAATCGTTACCAAAAAGATTATCCATCCGAATTATCAACAATCATCAATGCTCAATGCCAAAATTAAGACTAGAATCCTAAATCCAAGATAAAAAAAATCCTCTCCAAGAGTGCTCAATAATGTAAAAGTAGAACACGAGCATACCGAAAATAAATATAAGTATAGCTAACTAAAACTCACTGGACTCCATAAGCCCATAAGGTACAGTCGTGCACAAGTTTTAAGAAAACCCAAACGGATACCAATAAGCCCAACTAGTACACAAAATAGCTAAGACTACAAGAATGTAGAGTAACCCAAATCTGAATATAAGAACATCAGGCGTGCTCCCAGCCTATGGAACCACGTAAACAAGAACCAGTCAACACCCAGACCGCCTAGCCAAACAATTTACTCCCAAGGGCATAAGTCACCTAGCAAACAAGAGTGACCCGAGGGCATGTTGATTCCATAGAGGAACTCAGATATCGAGGCCACCCAACCATACAGTCTACTCCTAGGGCGTAAGCAACACCACTAGCAAGAGTAACCTGGGGGAGTGTTGATTAACGCTCAACTACACCTCATCTGATACTAGGTGTAGACGATCGTAATCTAGTATAAAACCCAACAAGTGAGTTGGGGTCGAACCCACAGGGAGCGGTACAAGTTTAAATTCAATTATAAAGTTGTAAATGCGATTTAATCGGTTGTAGGAATGGAAATTATCGAAAACACTTAAATAAATCGAAAGGGTGACACAAATGTCAGATGGGGGAATTGGTTGTCAATTAATCAGCTAATGCAAATATGAAAATATTTATAATCAAGTAATTCAGAGATACTTGGGGGCAAGACCGACTAACTGTAAATTTCACTAAATGGGTGCTCGGTAATCACTAAAGGTTACTAAATCTTAGTGGGTAGGCTGGACCTTAGATGTGATAGCTTTCTCTCGAACAACTATCACGATTCAGGTGAGTTCTCTCGAACCTCAACAAGCTAAACATTATAAACAGCCCAAAACCTTACTTCATCTACTCTCTCGAGCTAGATAAATAGAATTAGGCTTAGAATTCACTCTCTCGAGCTTAACCCACAACAACCCAATCACTACAAATGCTAATTTATAGCCTTGGTTTTACACCTCTCTCTCAAGCAAGCATAAAACACTAAGTAATATTGAAATAAACATTCCAACTCGTCAGTATAACAACATCAATAAATCAAACCCACTTCAAAATAATAATACGATTAATAATCCCTAACACCCATCAACTAAATTAGACAATTAGTCACATGGTCACACCCCTAAGAATGGGGGTTTTATCTAGTCATCATAAAAAGTAAGAATTCAATACCTATTACATTCTCCATAGCTGGGTATTGATTTCCAGACACTTAAAATGATTCAATGTAGCTTCGATTTCAAAACCCAATTGAAAATCTACTTGAAAAATGCTTCAAAACTAAACAAGAATAGTGTCTTCGTTCTAAGTATGAGTTTTTACAATGTCTGGATGCCTTCTCTCATTTCAAAAAAATCAATTTATATCCTTTCAGAATTTGGGCTTTTGGGTAATTTGGCGAGGTAAGTCGTGCTTTGCCAACTGGTCGGCGAGTCGCCAATCACTCCTTCCCATCGCCTTCTTATCTTGAGTTTCCATCTACTGTGCACTGTGACTTTACGCGGTCTATGTCGGGATCGCCGATGGATTCCACGATACACCGTTTGCCCCTGTGGATCGCCATGTTGCTTGCATCCTCATTGATTGTTCTTTAAAAATCGGTGGGCTAACTCCTCTTCGTCGATCCAATCGACGAGTCGCCGATAGGGATTTTCCTTCTCCCAATTTTTCTCATCTCAGGAGTGGCATACTGTAACTTTTGGTGAGTGGAGAGGCCACTCGGCGAATCGCCGAGTGAGGTCGCCGATCTTTAGCTTTGTTGTTCTTTCATTTCTCTTTTATTTCCCTAGGTACAGATCAATACATCACTATCAGTTTAGAGCATAAATCAGGCATTGAGGATACTTAAACTATGAAAACCAACCCCTAAATCAGTAGAAATATCAGACTCATCAACACCCACAACTTAAACTTTTGCTTGTCCTTAACTAAAACTCAAGATCAATTAGTTTAACAAGGATGTCTACAAACAGTGCTGCTCAAGACTCAACACATATTTACTCAAAAGGTTCAAACTACACATACAATGCTCAATTGTGCACTCAAAGTTTCAAATTGTGACTCACCATTATCAAGTGTACCAAGCTCACAATGCTTGCTTCAAATGCAAGTTCAAGCTCAACAAAAGTATTCAAATGCCCTCACAACAAAGATGATTCCATACTCACAAAATTTCTCAACAATTTAAGATCCCGTAAACACATACAACTCTCACACTCACAAAGATGAACACATGCATGACTCCACCCATAGCGTTGCCCTTATTTTCCAATCAACATTCATTTCAGCTCACTCAAGATCACAAAGGTCTTTTTACGATTTGTAATGGGGTTGAGTGTAACAGGTCGTTTTGGGTTAGTGGCTTCTACCTTCATGAAGTATGGCCTGAAAATCACTTTTTCTCCTTCTCTTTCACATTCAAACATGTTCGCGGTCCACCCCATTATTCAACTTTACATGACTCACCGAATACCCCATTCTTTTGACTCCTTTCACACACTTTATTTCTCAACACTTCTTTTTCATTCTTTTTCATTTCCACCCTCTTTTTTTTTCATTTCCACCTTTTTTCTTTTCTTTTTCATTCCCACCCTTTTTCTTTTCTTTTTCTCTCTTTTCTCTTTTCCCTTTTTTTATATGGAGGGGTTCCATCTTTTTCAAAACAATACATCACGGGGGAATTTTTCACACTTCTTGACTTTCCTCCATTTTTACCACACCCCCAATTAGGCTTTTGGCCTAAGTTGGCTATTCAAACAAACCAATACTTCATGAAGGTTATGGGTGATGGGATAAAAAGGTCAAAGTTTTTCAAGTTTCTTCCAAAGAAAAGGATAGGCTCAAACGGTGCCAAGGAAGGTTCACACCTCTCACAAGGTGGCCATAAAGAGGTATATTATCAATTTGGTTTACTCTTCAATTTTTTTTTTTGCCTAAGATCATTTTAATTGCTTGCTTCAATCAATCAATCGGACCAACTGGGCAAATTCTAGGTGTCATCAAGCACAATATTCAAGACAACGTCACCACACAAGGCATTCACTACAATTATCAAACAAGACTCCACACTTTCTAGCTAGCGTGCAATGTTCATCACAAGAGACTTAATCGACAATCGGCTAGTCATAACGAGATGCTAAATTTTTAAATATTACCTATGTAACTTAGTTTGCCTTATCGTAGCCGCACATTCATGTCGTTCAATTAAGAGCACTATTTAAATCATCGGTATTGACCAGAATCGACACTAAAAAATGTAAGAGAACAATTTCATTCAAACGCATCTAGAGGTGGTATTCCTAACAAGTCTCCACCCCACCAAAAACATCCAACATTGTCCTCAATGTAAGAATGAACGAGTACGAAATGAAGACAGAGAAATAATAGCACTAAATGACAAGAATAAGGTTAGGAGAACTCTTCTCTATTTGCCAGTCGGTGAAGTAATGTGGAGATCGCCGAACCCTTCGGCGTACCGCCTAATTGCATGCAGTCCACCAAAATATCCAGAATGCTATCCCTCAATTTGGGACCAAACGACGATCTAGATCGGGTGATCCGAACAACATCGGTGAATCGTCCAATGTGCGTAGATCGTCGCCAAAATTTCCAGAACACCGACCCTTTAGGATAATGCAAAGGGCAGTGAAAGTCGGGTTCACCCAATCTTTTTGGCGAATCGCCGAGTGGCATAGATACTTTACCCAATATTCCAAAATATCAAGTCAACCCTCGATGCCTAGAAGGCGAGCCAAGTCGCGACCGCTGAGTCCACTCAGCGGCTCACCGAAATGGTCATGCCATCGCAGACACACATATACATGCACATTCAACACACATTATTCAAAACAACTAACGGTTGGGTTGCCTCCTAAGAAGTGCCTTATTTAACGTCATGGCACGACGTGGAAATGCTTTCAAGCATCTTCCAAATACACCACTTCAATTACCGAAATCTCATGACATTCTCCAAAATACAGCTTTAGGCACTGCCCATTCACCTTAAACGCTGGGCCCTCTTTTCCTTCAATTTCAATTGCCCCATTTGTAAATACTCAGGTTACCTTAAATGGACCAGACCACGTTGACTTAAGTTTACCAGGAAAGAGTCTCAACCGGGAATTGAAGAGCAACACAAAGTCACCGACTTGATAGTCGCGCTGAAGGATTTTGGCATTGTGCCACCTCTTCATCTTCTCCTTATACAGGGCTGAACTTTCATATGCTCTCAGCCGGAATTCCTCGAATTCGTGGAGTTGGTTCATTCTCCCTTTTGCGGCCTTTTTCCAATTCAGGTTTAGCGTCTTCAACGCCCATAAAGCTTTGTGCTCAAGCTCAATTGGTAGATGACAAAACTTTCCGAACACTAGCTGGTATGGTGACATACGAATTGGTGTTTTGAATGCAGTCCGATATACCCACAGAACATCATCCAATTTGCATGACCAATCTGTCCGATTTACATTCACCAATTTTGCCAAGATGCTTTTAATTTCCTGATTTGAAACTTCCACTTGACCTCTTATTTGTGGATGGTATGGTTTTACAACTTTATGTTTTACCCCATATTTGATTAACAACGAGGCAAACAGCCGGTTGCAAAAGTGATATCCCCCATCACTGATGATATCTCGTGGGGTGTCGAATCGTGCAAAAATATATCACTTTAAGAATTGCACCACACTCTTGCCCTTATTGTTGGGCAAGGGTACAACTTCGACCCATTTGGACACATAATCCACTGCCACCAAAATATATTTGTGCCCGAAAGAACTCACAAATGTCCCCATTAAATCTATACCCCAAACATCAAACAACTCCACTTCTAAGATAGGATTGAGAGGTAGTTCATGCTTTCTTGATACCCCACCTTGTTTTGACAAGGGATGCATTGTTTCACAAAGTCATATGCATTTCGGTATAGAGATGGCCAGTAGTAACCACTTTGAAGCACTTTTGCTACTGTCCGCACCCCACCGTGATGTCCACCGACAAGTGATGTGTGGCCCGCATTAAGAATGGCATTGACTTTTTCTTCCGGTACACATCTACAAAGGATATGGTCTGCACATTCTCGAAACAGATATGGTTCATCCCAGAAGTATTTCTTTACCTCAAAAAAGAACCGCTTCCACTAATAGGAGTTCAAATCCTCCAGCATAATTCCACATACCACATGGTTAGCAAGATCAGCATACCACATGATGTTGCTTTGGGTCAGCCTCATCACTGTTTCGTCTGGGAATTCAGCCATAATATCCCATTCTTTGGGGTTGGTCACATTAGTTTCTAACCACGATAAATGGTTTGCCGCCTGATTCTTACACCCCTTTCGATCTTTTACTTCAAAATCAAATTCTTGCAACAACATGACCCACCTGATCAACCTCGGCTTAGCATCTTTCTTTTCCATTAAATACGGTAATGCTGCATGATCAATATGAACTATCACTTTTGTGCCCAACAAGTATGCCATGAACTTCTCAAATGCATAACTACAGCTAATAGCTCTTGTTCAGTAACAGTGTAGTTAGGTTATGCTCCATTTAGCGTCTTGCTGGCGTAATAAATTGGATGAAAAAGCTTGTTGCGCTTTTGCCCTAGCATGGCTCCTAGAGCGGTACCACTTGCATCACACATCACCTCAAAAGGTTTGGACCAATCCGGGCTAATGATCACCGGGGTAGAGATTAGCTTTTCCTTCAAACACTCGAAAGCTTTTGAGCAAGTATCATCAAAAAGAAACTTCGCCTCTTTCTCCAATAGCTTACACAATGGATGTGCAATTTAAAAAAAATCTTTGATAAATCTCCTATAGAACCCTGCATGCCCCAAAAAACTCTGAATACCTTTAATAGATATAGGTGGTGGCAACTTCTCAATAACCTCCATCTTTTCTTTGTCGACCTCTAGTCCCTTCTGTGACACTTTGTGACCTAGGACTATGCCTTCATTGACCATGAAATGACATTTTTCCCAATTAAGGACCAAGTTGCTTTTTACACACCTTTGAAGGACTCGCCCAAGATGAGCCAAACATGTCTCAAATGAATCACCTACAACTGAAAAATCATCCATGAATACCTCCATTGAATCTTCCACCATGTCAGCAAAAATAGAGAGCATGCACCGTTGAAATGTCGCTGGGGCATTGCATAATCCAAACGGCATCCGCTTGAAGGTGAAAGTCCCGTAGGTACATGTGAAAGTGTTTTTCTCTTGGTCTTCCGGTGCAATAGAGATTTGATCGTATCCGGAGTAGCCATCCAAGAAACAGTACCATCCACGCCCCGCAAGTCTATCAAGCATTTGATCCATAAACGGCATTAGAAAATGATCTTTCTCGGTGCAAGAGTTGAGTTTCTGGTAATCCATGCATACTCTCCAATCGATGACTAGCCTCATGGGGACGAGTTCTCCTTTCTCATTCGGGACCACCGTGATGCCTCCTTTTTTGGGTACGCATTATACCGGGATCACCCATTTGCTATCCACAATAGGATACAATATACCCGCGTCTAGCCATTTAATGATCTCTTTCTTCACCACCTCTTGCATAGGTGGGTTTAATATTCTTTGATGCTCAACACTTGGTTCACACTCGCTATCCAATTGGATTTTGTGTGTGCAAATCCTGGGTGGAATACCTATAGTATCAGCGATAGTCCATCCTATTGCCTTGATGTACCTTTTCAACACCTCAAGAAGCAAATTCACTTGCCACTGAAGCAAGGCAGCTGCAATGATAACGGGCAAGGTATTGTTCGCCCCCAAGAATGCATACCGAAGATGAGCGGGGAGCACTTTCAACTCAAGCTTTGGTGGTTCCTTCGTGGATTCCTTGAGTATTCACCTAATCCAGATAGAGCAGCCACTACTTCATCATACCCTTGAACTTCAGTTTCATCATAATTCAAAAGAATAGCCTCAAGAGGTTCACTCATACATATCATTTCGATCACACTAGCCACCGCTTCATCAATCACATCAATCGTTGAAACTACATGAATATCACTAGGTTACTTCATTGAGTTGCACACATTGAAGGTGACCTCATCTCCATTTACCCAGAACTTCAACTCCCCACTTTCAACATCCATTAGAGCTCTTCTGGTTGCTAAAAATGGTCTACCCAAAATAATAGGAACTTCAGCATCAATCTCACAATCAAGAATAACAAAATCAACAAGAAATATGAATCGATCCACCTTTACCAATATGTCATAGAGTATTCCAACGGGGTGTTTAATCGACCGGTCCGCCATAAGAAGCCACATTGTTGTGGATTTTGGTTCGCCCAACCCAAGTTGTTTAAAGATTGCATAGGGCATCAAATTTATACTTGCTCCCAAATCACATAAAGCTTTAGCAAATTGAAGCATACCAATGGTGTATGGGATGGTGAATGCCCCCGGATCCTCTTTCTTTATAATCATCTCGCTAGTCATAATGACACTACAATTATGAGAAACTTCGATTGTTTCGAAGTCCATGCTTCTCTTCTTAGTGACCAGCTCTTTCATGAATTTTGCATATCCAGGCATCTCCAATAATGCTTCCACGAACGAAAGATTTATAGATAGTGTCTTAAACACGGATAGGAATTTCTTGAACATTTCATCCTCATTTTTCTTTTTAAGACGTTGAGGAAATGGAGGAGCTATTTTGGGAAGAGGTTGCACTATATTTGGAGTTGAGGTAGCCTTTTCTTTTTATTTTTATGACTCATCACCGGGGCTTTGCTTAGGACTTTCCTCCTTCTCTTTGAGCATATCACTTTTCGGTGCTTGAACAAGCCTCTCTCCCTCATCGATATCTTTCTCTTCTTCATGAGTGTTCATCCCATTATTACCCTTCACATTACAAATGCAATCTTTCCACTTCGAGTCACAACCGCCAAGTCTTTGTCATAATCAGCCCTCAAAGTTATTGCACACTCAGCTTCAACCCTTTCAAAAACCATAGGTTCTAGTTGTGATGAAAGTTGGCTCAGTTGACCCTCAAGTTGTTTGATTGCATCTGCATGAATTTACTCTAGTATTAAATGATGAGAAATCAACTTTCATCTCCTTAAGCATGTCATCATATCCTTCAACCTTATCTAGGATACGCGATAACAATTCATCCACTCGTAGGTTACCCAAACTACCCTTTGATCTTAAGCTGTAACTTGATTGCGTGTGGTCCTCTTCATGACTCTGTTCTATCCTCCAAGGGTCATTTTGTTCAGTCCATTCTTGATAGTATCGTCTCTGCTCTTCTTCCTTATGCGAGTTCCAACCTTGATTCCCACCTGACTTTAAGTAGCTCGGATGAGGTCCCTCCTCAAGTCTAAACACTCTTCTGACTTCTTTGGGTTCACCAACCTTCTAGCACTTGTTTTTGTAACAAATCCATTTGGGACATCATTTTGTTAATATTCTCATCCCTCTCTTTCTCCTTGTCAAGTTGCTCCTTTGTCATCCTAAAATTTAAGGGGGATACTTGGTCCTCTTGAGTGTACCACGCTCGATTGATCTTTGTCATTTCATCAAGAGGGGATGGGGCTACCTCAAATGGTTGTAGCATTATCCCCCTCTCGAGACATCTGGTCAGCAACCCCTTTGTTCACTGAGTCTAAACTCCGGTAAAAATATTGAAGTATCACATTACCCGGGAGCCCATGAGTGGGACATTGTAATAAAACCTTTTGAAATCTCAGTTAAGTGTCATGAATCGGTTCTCCTTCCACTCGCTTGAAGTTTTGGATGTTATCACGCAATTTCACCATCTTTGAAGGTGGAAAGAACCTTATGTATAATGCCTTGGTACGCTCCTCCCATGATAAAATGGAGTCCCTTGGGAGCCCTGCTAACTACTTGGTTGCTTCCCCCATTAAAGAGAAAGGGAACAACCGGAGCCGAACTGATTCTTGTGAAATATCATTGAGTGAAAAAGGACTACAAATCTCCACAATGTTCCGAATGTGCTCATGTGGATTCTCATGATCCAGCCCCCCAAATATGCCTTTAGCTTGCAAGAGTTGCAACATTGTGTTTGTCACATGGAATGCAACATGATCCACAACCGGAGGTAGGTGAATAACACCTACGCCCCCCAATAGAGCCTCATTTGCGTGAAAGGACTCACCACCATCATCTTGGTGACCAAGTTGGATCATGGTGCTTTCATTTGCACTCATCTTGTCACCTGATCACAAGCAGCTCACAACAAAAAAGATAAGTCGATTCAACTACAACACAAAGAGATCACAATTCAAACTTCAGTAAGAGAATTCTAAAGACCACTCCCCAACAGCGGTGCTATTTTGATTAATGCTCAACTACACCTCATCCGATACTAGGTGTAGACGATCGTAATCTAGTATAAAACCCAACAAGTTAGTTGGGGTCGAACCCACAAGGAGCGGTATAAGTTTGAATTCAATTATGAAGTTGTAAATGTGATTTAAACGGTTGTAGGAATGGAAATTATCGAAAACACTTAAATAAATCGAAAGGGTGACACAAATGTCAGATGGGGGAATTGGTTGTCAATTAATCAGCTAAAGCTAATACGAAAACAATGGTAATCAAGTAATTAAGAGATACTTGGGGGAAAGACTGACTAACTGTCAATTTCTCTAAATGGGTGCTCGGTAATCACTAAAGGTTACTAAATCTTAGTGGGTAGGCTGGACCTTAGATGTGATAGCTTTCTCTCGAACAACTATCACGATTCAGGTGAGTTCTCTCGAACCTCAACAAGCTAAACATTATAAACAACCCAAAACCTCACTTCATCTACTCTCTCGAGCTAGATAGGTAGAATTGAGCTTAGAATTCACTCTTTTGAGTTGAACCCACAACAACCCAATCACTACAAATGCTAATTTATAGCCTTGGTTTTACACCTCTCTCTCAAGCAAGCATAAAACACTAAGTAATATTGAAATAAACATTCCAACTCATCAGTATAACAACAACAATAAATCAAACCCACTTCAAAATAGTAATACGATTAATAATCCCTAACACCCATCAACTAAATTGGATAATTAGTCACATGGTCACACCCCCAAGAATGGGGGTGTTAGCTAGTCATCATAAAAAGTAAGAATTCAATACCTATTACATTCTCCATAGCTGGGTATTAATTTCCAAACACTTAAAATGATTCAATGTAGCTTCGATTTCAAAACCCAATTGAAAATCTACTTGAAAAATGCTTCAGAACTAAACAAGAACTGTGTCTTCGTTCTAAGTATGAGTTTTTACAATGTATGGATGCCTTCTCTCATTTCAAAAAATCAATTTATATCCTTTAAGAATTTGGACTTTGGGGTAATTCGGCGAGGTAAGTTGTGCTTCGCCAACTTGTCGGTGAGTCGCCAATCGCTCCTGCCCATCGCCTTCTTATCTTGAGTTTCCATCTACTGCGCACTGTGACTTTAGGAGGTCTATGTCGGGGTCGCCGATGGATTCCACGATGATCCGTTTGCCCCTGTGGATCGCCATGTTGCTTGCATCCTCATTGATTGTTCTGTAAAAATTCGGCGGGCTAACTCATCTTCGCCGATAGGGATTTTCCTTCGCCAGATTTCTCTCATCTCAAGAGTGGCATACTGTAACTTTCGGCAAGTGGATAGGCCACTCGATGAATCGCCGAGAGAGGTCGGCGATCTTCAGCTTTGTTGTTCTTTCATTTCTCTTTTGTTTTCCTAGCTACAGATCAATACATCACTATCAGTTTAGAGCATAAATCAGGTATTGAGGATACTTAAACTATGAAAACCAAGCCCTAAATCAATAGAAATCTCAGACTCATCACGTGTCGACGCCGTAGAGGATCTCAAGTTGGCTCCAAGCCAACGTGGATTGCCATCCACTCACAATGGATCATAGAAAGGCTCCAAGCTTGAACTACATCAGTACGAGAAAGCGCAAAACCTCTTGTAATACATCGAAGTCGTAAAAATATGGAGAGAAGATAGAAAGGGATAACAAGATGCGCTAACTCCTAGACTAAGGCTCATAATATCAGATCTAAGTCTGCTATTCCAGTCTACAAGGACCTGAGCAAAAAGATGTCAGAGACATGATAAAGCAATAAGGCTCGCGAGTTTAAGGCAACGCTAGTCTATCCTAGACGAAGGAAGAACATACTTAAGAAGACAAGAATAGAAAAAGTAATTCACACATCATACAATAACACACATACAACCCCAACTAGCATGGTATGTAACACCTCTGAAGTTGGAAAGTCAACAAGTAAAGAAAAATATAGAAAATTTGACTGAGACAGGTTCTACGAGTCCTACCTATGGATAGGAGGAACAGAGTCATAGACCTGGAGATAAGTTTTTGGAATAATTAAGTTTCTGAAGTTGATCTAAGGATGAAAATGATGAACCATAGGAGTTTTGACGGACCGTAGAAAGGTCCCGTAGAAGTGGTCCAGACTTAGTAAAATTTTGGAGTGAAAGTTGAGTTCTATGGTTTCGGTCTACGGACCGTAGGAATTCCCATGGGCCGTAGAAAGGTCTCGTCAAAGTTGGTTGAAATTTTAGTCTCCAGTTCTTGGTCTATGTTTGACCAGTATGGTGCATAGAAATTCCTACGAACCATAGGTCCCAACTGTAGGACCAATCCGGCAGTTATTTTAAGGGTATTTGGGTCTGTTCCTATACTTCTAATTCCTATACTATGTCATTTTACCACTAATTTTAAGCCCTATAACTACCATTAACCCTTTGAAAGCTCCCCAACTCTCTCATTCAATAGATTCCCAAATCCTCTCCAAGGTTTACTCCAAAATCCTCTCTCAAGATCAAGGAAGAAGAAGCTAGGGTTCTTCAAGTCTTCAATGTTACTTCATCAATTTCTTGTGGGCTTTGAGATAAAGGTATGTAGGGAGTTCATCAATGGGTTACATTCACCCATTGAGTCCCAAAGACTTCTCCAATTCTCCAATTCAATTTCCCTAAATTGGTTAGGTTTTCATTCAATTCCTTGTGGGTTCTATTTGTGTAGATTCAATTGATTGATTATGATCTTATTTTGATGATTTAGATTCAATTACATGTTTTCCAACTAATTCCATGTGAACCCATGCATTGATCATGATTTTGACTATGAATCCTAATTTGCATGAACTTATTAAGAAGCTATGAAGCTATGAATGATGTTTTCAAGAACTTGTGCATGAATTATGAAAGAAAATGTTTTATAATCTAGGTTGCTTTAGATTGACATCAATGAAATTGTGAAAGGTTTTATCACATTAAGGAATCATGGTTTGGTGAAAGGTTTTCTCATTTATACTTTATTCAAGATTTAATGAGCTATTCTATTATGTTTTTATCTTGGATTAGTAACTTAATTGTGTTTTTCCATGGATGATGAAATACTCATGTTTATGATTATTCCGTTGGGATTTTACTTTGCACCGAGAGGATGTTGAGATGGAGGCTCTCCCAGTAGTAGAGGTTGTGTCTCTAGTAGCAATCTTCTTGTCCCTAACTACGTGCCCCCATAGGTTATCTTAAATGACATAGCTAGTGGATCCCCCTAAGCTAGAAGTTTATGTTCCTTTCCTTGGTAAGTAAGGACATCTCTTTTCAGTGTGAGCAAGACACCGGATTTTATGTTATAGCTCACGTGTGGTTTATATTTGTTCATAGTAAATATCAGACAAAACGAACTTAGTTAACTTCAAAATGTTTTATCAAGCTTTCCTCATGGTTCTTAGATGCATTGACCTCGTTCATGATTATGATTCTTTTTTAAAAGCTTTTACTATGTTGAGCTTGGTCATGCACATCATGTTTTTGATTATGTCCTCTTATAATCATGTTTTACGTTTTCATGCATATCCCTCATATTTAGTACATTCCATATACTAATGCATATTTGTGCCCACATTGTTTCACTACTATAGGGCTTGATGATTCCTCTTACAACGTTCGTGGAAAGATCATAATCTAGAGATTTTGAAGACTTAGTGAGTCCTCATACTCCGATAACGATGTTACTTTATTGCTTTATTTTGTCCTTTGTTTTTGGATGTTGTACGTGGTGTACGGGAAACGTCCCGACCACTTCCTTTGGTGTTGTAGAAAGGCTTGTAAAGACTATGTTAGACTTCCGCTTTTAAATATTTAACTTATCTATTGATATAAAAAGAATTACTTTGGTCTATTACTATGTGTATATATATGTCAAATGGCTTGTGTAGGGCCTTATGGGGTTATATACGCCATGTCAGGTCTAGGGTTTACTTTTGGTCGTGACATGCTACTACCCTCGAAATAGTATCGATAAATCCTAAAACATGGTTTCTAAGAAGAAAAGTTGGGATAACTAGGTACCTGCCTCCAATTTACACGAATCATCATGAATTCACACATTCAGGCTCAATCTAATGAAAAAGGAAGCCATAGCCTACCTGTAGGCCGACCGCGTGCTCCAAAGCACAAGGCCAAAGATTTTCCTTTCCGAACGGCCTTCGAATGCTGCCACATTATCAAAAATCGGATCACAACGTTAGTACGGTTTTTAGACACAAAAATCACATAAAACAAATATAGACCAATTTTAGAGTCAAATGGGAATTGTGGGTCCCACACTGGAACTTCTGGTATTGACTCCGTCAAGAGGTCTTAAACTACGCCTCAGACTTGTGTTCCAAGATTGGATACAATCTGAGGCTCTACGGTAGCCACAACAACAGGAACATGCAATAGTTCATAATTTAAACACCAAGAAAGAGGAGGGACAATAGCTTCAATGAAAAATTCACCTCGAACGGAGGTTCATCAATGAAATACGGCCATTTTACCACCTAGCCTTGAAAAATACGGACGCGTGGGACATCAAATCGCCAAATTCCCATATAAAACCAAAGAGTAATCACAATTTGAACATCCACTAGGCAAGTTGATCGCATCAGTCTTTATTTATTAAGACAGACCTCAGATGACCTTCGTGAACGCAGAAGGTCCTTCGTGAATGCGGCAAGGGCCTCACGAATTTGGCCACGGGCGAACCGAAGCTCTACGATCGCGGCAGAGGGCCTGCAAATGCAGCTTCCACGAATGGAGTCACTGTCTTAAAAACGTGGCCCTCAGGTCAGCAGACCTCAGCGATCGCGCCCAAAGGCTCGCTAACACGAGCATCAAATAGGCTTGCACTAGCTGTGCACAACAACTGGTTTTCGGAAAGTTTAGATCGCTGTTAAGGCATTCTCAATTTGTTCGGAATCCCATGCATGCAAACAAGATATCTAATCCTACCAAATTTGATATTTTGTGCTCAACGGAGCAGTAAATATTCCTATACGAGCTTGTCTTGAAAAAAAAAGTGGGTCCCATCCCTAAACTCCATTTTAAGCCAAAATCCACAAGGGGGGCTCGAAATCAATCTGGAAGCCTCAGGACCCAAATGAAGGGTCGTTCTAGACCAAACTCAACATTCCTGAGCTAATCACGCTGACAGAATTCTCATCAGAGCTCATTTACTAAGAATGTTGACTAATTTCAAACTGAGGCCTTAACTTGAAAGTTAAAACACATAGTCGCACAGACTCACACTAAAAGCCTCGGGAGTCATGCCGACTATGCTACTAGACTAAAATGACCCTTCCGGAGCTGATGGAATTGTTAGAATTGGATTCTGAGGTCATCTTATTAAACTTTGGATAAAAAATGACCATTTATGGTTCATAATCTCCAAAATGCCAAAACTCGCATAAAAACTAAACACGACCAAGTGACCTAACTGTCAGTCTCAGGAAAGCTCTAAATGATGAACCGGAGGAATAAAGACAGAAATGACCTGGAGGTCATTACAATATTAACTACTAAAAAGGACTTTCATTAGGGAAAGTAAGAGTCAAAAAGTACCCGAAGGCTAAAAAAAACTAGGAAACTTCTCATGCATTTCATGCTCGATCTCCTAGGTAGCCTCCTCAACTAGACGATGCCTCCAACAGACCTTAACCATAGGAATGACTCTCAAATGCAACCCATTCACATCTCTGGCTAGAATGGCAACCGACTCCTCTACGAAGGTCAAGAGATCATCCAACTCTACTGCATCATACTGAAGCTCATGATACTGATCACGAACATATTGGCGCAACATCAAAACATGGAAAACTGGGTGAATAGTTTAGAACATCGTAGGCAAAGTTAACTCATATGCAACCTCGCTAACTATCCAGAGGATCTCAAAAGGCCCAATATACCTCGAGCTAAGCTTACCCCACACCGCAAATCTCATCATACTATTCATGGGTGGAACACAGAGGAAGACTCTATCACACACTAAAAACCTCAAAGGTCGCCACCTACGATCAACATAACTCATGTGCCTACTATGAGTTGTCCGAACTCTATCCTAAATCACCCTCACCTACTCCAAAGCCTCCTAAACCAAGTTTTTACCACACGTTCTAGGCTCTGTAGGTTCAATGTAATCAACCAGAGAGCGATAATGCCTACAATATGAGGCCTCGAACGGGGTCATCTGGATGGTAGAATGGTAGCTGTTGTTGTACACAAACTCTGCCAAAGGCAAGAACTGGTCCCACTAACCTCAAACTCTTAGACACAAGTCCACAATGTGTCCTCAAGAACCTGAATAGTATGCTCCGACTAGCCATCAATTTGCGGGTGGAAAGATGTGCTAAGGTCAACGCGAGTGCCCTACTCCTCCTGAAAAGTCCTCCAAAAGCTATAAGTTAACTAAGAACCCCGATCTGATATAATAGAGAATGGTACGCCATGAAGACGAACCACCTCATGGATGTAGATACGGGCCAACCTCTCGGTGATGAATGAAGACTGAACAGGGAGAAAGTGTGTTGACTTTGTCAATTGATCAACGATGGCCTATGTTGTCAACACCTATAGAAGTCTGAGGAAAACCTATGAAAAAGTCCATAGTGATGCAGTCCCACTTCCACTTTAGAATGGGTAATCTCTCAAACTCACCACCAGGTCTCAAGTCCTTGGCCTTCACCAGCTAGCAACAAAGGTAACAAGATACATAGTCTGTAATATATCTCCTCATGTTGTCTCATGAGTAATCCTGCTTCAAGTCACGATACATGCAGTGTCTGAATGGATGGAAAATATAGAATCATGGGCCTCACAAAGTATTTGCTGAATCAAACCCCCAACTCTTGGAACATAAGTACAACTCGCAAACCTCTAAACCCCATCTAAATCTAAAGTAGCCTGACTGGCAATACCTGCTACCACCCAATCCTGAAGTTCCACCAAGGCCTCATCCTCAAACTGACGACTACTGATCTGATCAAGCAGAGAGGACTAAACTCCCACATAGGCTAAAATATGTCTAGAATCTTAAATATACAACCAAATTATCATATTAGCTAAGGACGGGATGTCCAAAGCTAAAGGTCGCTCCACAGTAGATAGGAAGGCCAAACTACCCATACTCACTACCTTCAGACTCAAGGTGTCCGCTACTACATTCACCTTGCTCGGATGATAGAGAATAAAAAGGTCATAGTCCTTCAGAAGCTCAATCCAGCGATGCTGCCTCGAATTAAGGTCCCTCTCGCTCATAATGTACTAAAGACTTTTTTTGATCAGTGTAGATCTCTCAATGAACTCCATCTTAAGCACAAGAACTACCATCACCAACTCCAAGTCATGAGTGGTGTAATTGCGCTCATTTAGCCTAAGCTGCCTTGACGCATAAGCAATAACCTGACCTCGTTACATAATTACACAATCCAAACCAATGTTGGATACATCACTATAGACCGTGAAACCCTCACCCTCAACTAGAAGAGTCAATATAGGATTAGTAGTTAGCAACTCATTGAGCTTCCGAAATTTCAACTCACACTCCTCAGACCATTCAAATGGAACATCAAGGTGAGTCAACTAGGATAGAGGTGTTGCAATAGTGGAGAAGCTCTCCATAAATCGTCTGTAGTAGCCTGTTAATCTGATAAAGCTCTGAACCTCAGTAACTGAAGTGGGACTAGCCCAATCAGGAATAGCGTCAATCTTTACCAAATCTACCATGATACCATCCTTTTACACTATGTGCCCCAAGAATGCTATAGACTCAAGCCTAAACTCGCACTTTGAGAAATTGGCATAAAGTCACTGCTCTCTCAAATCATTAAGCATAATCCTCAAGTGCTAGTCATGATCACTCTACTCCATGAGTATACTCGAATGTCATATATGAACATAATGAAAAATAAATCAAGATACGGCCTGAACACCTGCGTCATCAAGTCTACGAAGGTGGAAGGGGCATTATTTAACCTAAAAGATATTACTAAAAACTCATAATGGCCATATCGAGTCCTAAATGCAGTCATAGGGATGTCCTCTACCCTAATCGTCAATTGATGGTAACCATACCTCAAATAAATCTTTAAAAACACTATGACACCCTGAAGCTAGTCAAACAGATCATCAATCCTAGGCATGGGGTAATGGTTCTTCACTGTAACCTTATTCAGCTACATATAATCAATACACATGTGCATCATACCGTCCTTCTTCTTCACGCAGAGAACATGAGCACCCCAAGGTGATACACTAGGCCTAATCCTTGAGATTTTCTGGAGCCATCTTGTATGGTGGAATAGAAATAGGTCGGGTGCCTAGCTCAAGCTCAATTAGGAAATCAATATCACGCTCTGGGGATAGGTCAGGTAGGTCTGTAGGAAACACATCTACAAAATCATGAACAATTGGAACTGACTCCACCGGAGGGACCTCCCCACTCACATCACACACATAGGGCAAATGAGTCAAACACTCCCTAGCCACTAGCCTCCGGGCGTGAACAAAGGAGTTGACGCCAACTAGTGTGCTGCTAATAGAGCCCTGCCACACCACTGGGAGAACACCATACATAGCTAAGGCAACGGTCTTAAAGAAGCAAACTAAAACCGCATGGTTGGGGGATAACCAATCCATGCCCAGAATCACATCAAAATCAAACATATCTAACTATATAAGTTCAGGCAGTGTGTCACATCCCTGGATAATAACAAAGCAAGATTGAAACACCTAATCCACTACTAAAGACTCATCCACGGGGGTCAACAAACACAATGACGCTGTCATAAGCTCATAAATCATACCTATATGGGAAGCATAATACACAGATACATAAGAATAGGTAGAGCCTAGATCAAATAAAATTGAGGTGCGCTGATGGCATAAAAATCATACATTTTATTGCATCATCCGATGCCTCAGCCTCCGCCCTCACTGGAGTTATATATAAATGGTTATGTCTGCTTTTTCCTGGCCATTAGTACTAAAACCTGACTTGCCTCCTTGGGGACCACCCTAAATACCCTGCATCTACCGTGACAGTCCTAACCTAAACCTCGACCTCTGGTTGCAGATGCTATTTACAGAGTTGGTAAAGCTGACAGAGCTATATGTGGAGCTGAAGTAATCTGTCTATGCAATGGGAAATCTTCGGCCTAATACTCCAACTCTCCATAGTCAAAACAACTTGGAGATGATCTACTCTAGAAGAACGACCACCATGGCCTGAGGCATTAGCTTGTGACCTATGAATCAGACTAGAACCCTCTTTACTCTGGATATACCCGTCACCCTATGAACTCTGCAATGAGGCCTGAATGGGTCGACTATGGAAACCTTGTTGGAAGCGCTACCGAGTCCTATCATGTGCATCTGTGGCCCTAGAACGAGACCCGCTGTAGCTACCATCATATCTAGTTATGTTGTTCGCTGACCCCTTGGGCATCATGACGGAGCTTCTTAATGGTGCAGGCGTACTCCACAATATCCAAAAAAAGCAACCCGTAAAGACCATGGACTGAGTTTCTTTCCACAACTAAGACCTCAACAACCGGACAAAATACTTAACTCACTCCTTCTTTATAGGTAGAATCATAGTAGCATGGCGAGAGAGCTCGTGAAATCTTGCCTTGTACTCAAACACAGTCATAAAACCCTGATCCAACCTAGAGAACTGATCCCAAAGATTATCAATGACACTGTGGGGATTAATATGGCCAAGAAGGCCACAAAAAACTCGGTCTAAGTGACCGAAGGAGACCCAACAGGCCTAGTCTCAATAAAGGTACGTCACCAGTGTTTAGAAAGCCCATCCAACTAATACGTAGTGACGTCGGCTCCTCTTGACTCCATTAGGCCCAAAGTATGAAGACGCTCCTGGTAAATAGTCAGAAACTTGTGGGTATCCTCACCCATAACTCTAGAAAACCTTAGAGGTGAAAGCCTCAAGAACACTCTGAGAATCTTCTGCTCTTCTAGAGGCATGGCTCCAACCATAATCACGGGCTGGGCACCCCCAGGCGGTACCTGAGCCCGAGTTCTCTCTGCTACAGGCTGATTCTGTTGACCTGGTGTTGTTGTTGATGTAGGTGTTACTGATGCATCTAGGGCCTGCTACATGCCCCTAAGTATAGTAAGAAGTTATGAAATACCAAAAGTAATTCACACAACATGAAATAATATACATACAACCCCCACTAGCATGGTACTACCCTTGAAATCGTATCGATAAATCCTAAAACATGGTTTCTAAGAAGAAAAGTAGGGATAACTAGGTACCTGCCCCCAATTCATTCTAATCATCATGAATTCACACACTCAATATAATTAGAAAGGAAGTCGTAGACTACCTGTAAGCCAATCGCGCGCGCTCTAAATCACATGACCAGAGGTTTTCATTTCCGTATGGCCTTCGAATGCTGCCACACTATCAAAAATAGGATTACAATGTTAGTACAACTGTTTAGAAACCACAATTAAATAAAATAAAACGGACCAATTTTGGAGTCAAACGGGAATTATGGGACCCACACGATAACTTTCAGAACTAACTTCATCAACATTTCTTGAACTACACCTCAGAGTTTTGTTCCAATTGGATACAATCCTAGGTTAGAAAGCAGCCACAACAACAATAACATGCAATAGTTCATAATTTAAACACCAAGAAAGAGGAGGGAAAGCAACTTCAAAGCAAAATTCACCATGAATGTAAGTTCATCAATGCAATGCGAGAACTTTACCACGTAGTCTCTACAAATACGGATGCGTAATATTTCTAATTGCAAAATTATGACTTAAAACTAAAGATAAATCATAATTTGAACTCTTAGTAGGAAAGCTGATCATGACTCTCTTTATTTATAAATATAAACCTCAGATGACATTCACGAATGCTAAAGGTCCTCCACGAATGCGGTCCTCATGAATGTGGCAAGGGCCCCGTGATTGCGGCTAAGGTGAAAAAAACTCTAAGATCGCGGCAGAGGACCAGTGAACTTTGCCTCTGCGAACGCGGTCAGGGTTTCGCAAATGCGGCCCTTAGGTCACCATACGTCCACAATCACGGTCAAAGGCCCACAAACTCAAAGATCAAATGGGCCTACACCAATTGATGCACATCAGCTGGTTTTTGGGAAGTTCAAAATCTCTGACGGGGCTTTCCGAATTCATTCATAATCCCTTGCATGCAAACGAGATATGCAACCCTACCAAATCTGATATTCCACAATTAACGAAGTATTCAAAATTCCCATATGAGGTCTTCTTGACAAAAAATGGGTCCCACTCAAAACTCCATTTTAAGCCAAAATCCACAAGGGGGCTCAGAATCAGCCTGGAAGCATCGAGATCCAAACGAAGGGGAATTCTAGACCAAACATAACATTTCAGTGCTAACCACACTAACACAATTCTTATCTGAGCTCATTTATTTAGAATGTTGAGTAATGTCAAACTTAGGCCTTAACTTAAAAGCTAAAATGCCTAGTCATATAGACTCACAATGAAAGCCTCAGGAGTCGTGCCGACTATTCTACTAGCCTAAAATGACTCTTCAGAGGTTGATGGAATCACTAGAGTTTGATTCTGGGGTCATCTTCGTAAATTTTTGATAAAAAATGACCGTTTAAGGTTCAAAAGCTCAAAAATGCCAAACTCGCATAAAAACTAAACAAACGGCCAGGTGACCAAACTATTAGTCCCAACAACTCATAAATGACTTGGGGTCACTATATAAAAGCTCTTAACGATGAACATGAGGCATAAACACAGACATGACCAGGAGGTCATTATACCATGTAATAACTTCCTCCATAGAGCGCATTGCCTTCCACAGTAGTAAATAAATAGTAGTTACTCCTTTTTTTAAAATGACCTAATTTAATTTGGTCCAAAGTTAAAAAAAAAAAAAAAATTAATTTTTTGGTCTTAAACTAATGTTATGTCTAATATACCAAAACCTTTTATAATTTTGTTGTCTTAAACATACCATGTTAAAAGCTAAAGTTAAAGTGTTTTCAAAAAGGAAATATTTCATTTTTTTAGCAGACTAAAATTGAAAATACGTCATTTTTTTAGAAACGGGGGAGTATATTTACTACCAAGGAATATATTATATTGAAACCAAATGAAAAAAACACTGCAAAAATATCCATAAAACAAATATAATAAAAAGATGAAAGTACACTATTGTCGATACTTCAACATCATCAACACATTAAAAAATAATAATAAATTACATTGTTCAAGTTTTGATTAAGAATATAAATCTATATCATCTTCCCCTTGTGGTGGAAGAAAGGTTAGATCCGGACAATGGTACTTCACCACATGAACCACATCATCTCCTACTTGTCTATCTGTAATATTGACCCCAACACCCTCCTCTAGTGTTACAACAACAGTAGCAACAAACTATCTTCATTGTGTTGTTGTAGCCATAAGAGATGATATGGGCAGATCAATAGTCAATCATCTCGGGGGAATTATTGTATTTATATTTTAAAAGTTCAGTTATAAAATAAGCATTTTGAATCCTATAAATAAAGGGGTTATAATGTCAATTTTCTTTCTTACTAGAGTAATATGAACTTTGATGGGAGTGCATCCTATTCCCACATAATAATTGATGTGGATGGGTGTCTTTTCGTGCAGGCACCTAATTTTTTTTGTAAGCAATATTGACCGTTCTAATTGGTCGCGATGTGTGTGATTGATCATGAAATAAATCAAAAAACCTCTTACATGGACTATATGTGCGTGGTCTATCACCAAACACATAACACAACCGCTTAGCCATGGCCTGAATGTTCTCTTTTATTTCTGCTTCCTTTTGTTGTTTTGTAGCAGCAATAACAACCTCTTTTTCTTTTGATGTCTCTTTTTTTCTTTTCCTTCGAAACCTCCTTTGGTGCTTGATCATTTGTAGATCTATCCTTGTTAGAAACTAGAAGCAGATGTAATTGAGCTCCGTGTATGGGTAGATCAACGGTCCATTGTATTAGGGGAATTCCTGTATTTTTATTTTAAAAGCTCAGTTATAAATAAGTATTTTGAATCTAATAAATAAAAGTAGTTATGATTTTGAATCTTCTTTCTTACTAAAGTAATATGAATTTGAATAGGAGTGCATCTCATTCCCAATCAAGGGTTGATGTGTTACAGGCACCTGATAATTTGCATTGTAAGCAACATCGACTATTCTAGTTGGCCTCTTAATTTGAATGAGTACTCTGATGAGTCAGGAATTTTGACTTATTTAGAGCTTATTATTCACTGAATTAGTGTCCTCAATACCTATTTTGTGCTCATAACTGATGTTAATGTGTTGATATGCAACAATGAAGGCTTAAGAGCAAGCCAAGGTCATTACGATGTGAAAAGGAGTGAAATTTTTTGAAAAGCTAAAGAAAAGAGAAGCTGGAGCTTGCAAAAGCCTCTCAGCGACTCACCGAGTGAGCCTCCAGCTCGCTAAAAGTTCCAGCAAAATAGCCCATGTATCAAGCCAACTTGGCGAGATTAAGGGTGATTCGGTGAGTCACCGAATGGATCGTCGAGTAAGCCTCCAACTCACCAAAATTTCCAGTGAAGTAGCCCATGGACCAAGCCAACTTGGTGAGCAAAACATAATTCGGCGTCTCGCCGAATGGATCAGCGATAATGACCTAGATCGCCTAATTTTCCAGAACAATTTGATGCATGAGTCAAGTCAAAAGGGCGAGAAGAGTCACAACTCGGTGGATCACCGAGTGGATCGGCGATCTCGACTAATCTCACCAAGTGGACTCCGTGCTGAGATTTTGGGAACGTATAAATTCATTTTTTGAAAAGAAAAAGGGAGTTCCCACATAGTGTATTCCTGATTATTTGAGAGTTTTTACATTTTACACATTGTTAAACATTCTTGGAGAAGATTTGGATCTAGTATTTGAGTTTTTATTATTCTTGCACACACTTGGCATTTAGTATTGCAGATTGTTAACAATTCAGATGGAAAATCTTGTTGGTAACGATTTCTTATTTTTCGCTATGTTTGGCTAAAACCCCATATCTTAGGGGTGTGATCATGTAGTCGAATGCATTAATTAACTAATTGGTGTTATTAATTGCTAAATTTAATGTTGTTTTGAAATGGATTCATTTATTTGTTCATGTTTTAATTGATGAACTGAAGATGAAAATTCAGTTCTAGCGTAGATCTCTATCCTTTCTTGAGAAAGAGGTATTAGAGTAGAATGAATGATTGATAGTTTTATTGATTCTGTCTTTAAAATCTAGCTTGAGAAAGTGGGTTTGCTTGCGTCTTTACAAACCCAGCTTGAGAAAGTGGGTTAATTAAGGTTGGGTTGTTTGGTATTATTAGGCTTGTTTAGGTTTGAGAGAACTCACTCGAAACATGATAGTTGATCGAGAGATGACTATTGTATTCAAAACCTAGCCTACCCATTGAGATTCAACAACTTGAAGCACTTAGTAATCACCTATTACGTGAAATTAACATTTGATTGATCACATTCCTAAGTTCCAATCTCTAATTGTTTAACTCCCGTGTTAGTTGTTCCTTGTCGCAATTGGTTACTTAATCCCCCCCCCCCCCATTTGAAATTGGTCGTTGAAACTTTTTAATTTAATTTTATGTTGTGAAATCTCTACTCCTACAAACGATTAGAACATGTTTTTACTTCATAGTGGAATTCTTTATCATATCACTCCCTGTGGGATCGACCCCAACTCTTATTAGGGTTTATACTTGCTAGTGACCGCCTACGCTTAGAATTGGATGAAGTGTAGTTGAGCGTTATAAAATATGGTGCCGCTGCAAGGGAGTGGTATTTAGAATTCTTTTGTTGAAGTGTTTGCATGAACTAATTTTATTGTAGTTGAATTGTCTTATTTGCGTTCTTGTTGATTGATCCAAAACATGTGAAGACAGAAATCATCAAGTGGCTCGATGCGGGGGTTGTTTACCCTATTGCGGATAGCAAATGGGTGAGTCTCATGCAATGCGTTCCAAAGAAGGGAGGTATAACTGTGGTCCCAAATGACAAAGGTGAACTTGCGTCAATGCGACCGGTCACCGGGTATGTATGGATTATAGGAAGTTGAATGCATGGACCGAGAAGGACCATTTTCCAATTCCCTTTATGTATCAAATGCTTGATAGAATTACGGGGCGTGGATGGTATTGCTTCTTTGACGGGTACTTCATTTATAACCAAATCTCCATTGCACCGGAAGATCAAGAAAAGAAAACTTTCACATGTCCCTATGGGAGGTTTGCCTTCAAAAGAATGCCTTTCGGATTGTGTAATGCGACAACGACATTTCAAAGGTGTATGATCTCTATTTTTTCCGATATGGTAGAGGGGTTAATGGAGGTATTAATGGATGAGTTTTTGGTTGTGGGGGACACATTTGAAGCATGCCTTGAGAACCTTGGTAAAGTTTTGCAAAGATGTGTTGAAACAAACCCTGTGATAAATTGGGAGAAATGTCACTTCATGGTAAAAAAAGGTATTGTGTCGGGAAAAAAATCTCAGGAAGTGGTATACAAGTTGATCAGGCGAAAGTTGAAGTTATTTCAAAACTACCTCCTCCCATTTTAGTAAAAGGTGTTCAGAGCTTCCTAGGTCACACAGGGTTTTACCGGAGGTTCATAAAGGATTTCTCTAAGGTTGCTTATCCTCGTTGTAAGTTACTTGAAAAGGAATGTGTCTTCAAGTTTGATGAAGCTTGTATCAAAGCATTTTTGTGTCTAAAATAAAAACTCATCCCCACTCCGATCATTGTTGCTCCGGATTGGAGCATTCCATTCGAGCTAATGTGTGATGCAAGTGGTTTTTATTTAGGAGTTGTTCTTGGTCAAAGAAAAGGTAATTTGTTCCACCTGGTGTATTATGTGAGTATGACTTTGAATGTAGCTCAAAAGAACTACACCGTCACCGAGAAAGAACTGTTGGCCGTGGTGTATGCCTTTGAAAAATTTAGAGCTTATTTGTTAGGCCCCAAAGTGGTGGTACACACCGATCATGCAACGATCTGTTATTTAATGGCTAAGAGAGATGCGAAGCCAAGGGTCATTCGATGGGTGCGATTGTTGCAAGAGTTTGACTTTGAGGTCAACGACCGAAAAAGGTGTGAGAACCAAGTGGTGGATCACTTGTCGTGGCTTGAAACAAATGTTGTTGTGTCTGGTGAGAAGGATATTGAAGAAGTTTTTCCCGATGAGTCATTGATGGTTGTGTCACATAGTACTCCACCTTAGTATGCTGACTTTGCAAACTATGTGGTGTGTGGAATCCTTCCCGATGGACTAAATTTTTACCAACGAAAGAGGTTCCTGTTCGATGTGAAAAAGTATTTTTGTGATGAACCTTACCTATTTCGGGAATGTGTGAACCACATAATTAGAAGGTGTATACCAGAAAAAGAAGTATATGCAATTCTTTATGCTCATCACCGGTTGGTGGAAATCATAGCGGAGTGCGGACGGCCGCTTAAGTGCTTCAAAGTGGTTATTATTGGCCGATGTTGTACCAAGATGCGTACTCTCTTGTTAAAAGGGTCTGCTCAATGCCAAAGGCAAGGAGGAGTGTCGAGAAGACATGAACTACCTATCAATCCTATTCTAGAGGTAGAATTGTTTGACATTTGGGGAATCAAATTTATGGGACCTTTTGTGAGTTCATATGGGAACACGTACATTTTGGTGGCTGTTGACTATGTTTCCAAATGGGTAGAGGCAGTAGGTTTACCTAACAATGAAGGGAGAAGTGTTGTTCAATTCCTCAGGCGGTACATTTTCACAAGGTTCGGTACTCCGCGGGCAATTATTAGTGATGGGGGATCTCATTTTTGTAATCACTTGTTTGCATCGTGATTGAGATAATATGGAGTTAAGCATAAGGTCGATACCCCTTATCATCCGTAAACAAGTGGGCAGGTTGAGGTGTCAAACCAGGAAATTAAAGGAATTTTGGCAAAAACAGTAAATGCGAATCAGACTAATTGGTCACGGAAGATGGATGATGCTCTTTGGGCATACCGAACTGCATTCAAGACACCAATTGGTATGTCCCCATATCAGTTAGTTTTTTGCAAGTCTTGCCACCTACCAATTGAGTTTGAACACAAGGCGTTGTCGGCCTTGAAATCCTTGAACTTGAATTAGGGGGATGCATTAAAGGACAAAGTTAACCAACTTCATGTGATGGAAGAGTTTCGGCTGCAGGCTTATGATAATTCGACTCTTTATAAGGAGAATATGAAGAAGTGGCATGATGCCAAGATCCTTCAGCGTGAGTTTAAGGTCAGTGATCTTGTGTTGCTCTATACTTCTCGTTTGAGACTTTTTGTGGGTAAACTCAAGTCCAAATGGTCGGGCTCATTCAAAATGAATCGGGTGTTCACTAATGGGGCAATAGAAGTTGAAAACAAGGAAGGGTTGGTGCTCAAGATGAACGGGCAAAGGCTGAAGTTGTACTTTGGGGAGTGCCTCAACGTTACTACGGTTGAGGTGGTGTATTTGGAAGATGCTTGAATACATGTCCACGTCGTGCCACGACGTTAACTAAGGCGCTTCTTGGGAGGCAACCCAAGTTTTTAGTGTTTTGAATAACGTTTGCTGATTGTGCAGGTTGAAGTCCATAATTTGGAAAAAAGGCTAATGGGCGAGGGATGGGTTTATTCGGTGAGTCGCCGAATGGTCCTATCATTCGCCCAAATGCACCGCCTTTTTGAAAGCTCTACTGTAGGACAGTTTTGGAATATTTGGCGAGATCACACCCAACTCGGTGAATTGTCGAATCAGATCGGTGAGCCCAATCGATCTCGCCCTTTGCATCAACTGAAGTGCCAACTCTCTGTAAATTTTGGCGAGTAGAAATCTAGTCAGCGACTCGCCGAGTGGTTCGGTGGTGTTGGCTCTGCTCTCTGATTGGCGTGCGACTCAAAAAGTCATGTCACCTTTCATCCATCTCATGTTGACTTGATCTACTCATTCAGTGACCCTCATTATCCTTCTATTTTATTCTTGGTTGATACTTTTTGTTTTTATTTTGCATTGAGGACACCGCTTAAGTCTTTTTGGTGGGGTGAAGGTATCCTGATACTTTTTCTCTTAGTTGTATTGTGTCTTGGTTTTGATATTTTGAATGAATGTTAACTGTGAAACATGTCTCTCTCTTGATTGCTTTATTGTGGGTGATTGTTGTTCTCTTGTATGTTTGTGTGTCGGTTGCAATCAATACCGATGACTTGAATAGTGCTCTTGATGAACGATATGTTTGTGCAAGTCCCTATAGGTAATTTGAGTTGCATAAGTCATGTGTGAACTCTTAGCATCTCCTTATGAATAGTCGATTGTCGAAGTGAGTCTTGTAATGATCGTTGCATGCATGCTTAAGTTGTAGAGTCATGATCAATGATTGTGTTGAATGCCTTTTGTGGTGAGGTTTACTTGAAATATGTGCATGATAATACGTAGAACTTGCCCTGTTGGTCCAATTGAATAACTTTGGTGAATGAAGGAAATGATCTTAGGCATAAATTTTGAGAGGGAACCTAATAGCTATACCTTTTTGTGACCACCTTGTGAGTGTGTGAACCTAGCATGGCACCATTTGAGCCGAACCTTTTCTTTGGATAAAACATGAACGCAAATGACCTTGTCCTCCCCACCTAAAACCTTCATGAAGCATTGGTTTGTTTGAATAGCCAACTTAAGTTGGGGGTGTGGTAGGAATGAGGAAAGAAATCGAGCAAGAAGTTCATGAAATTCACCCTTGGGGACTTGTGTTGAAGAAAAAGATGGAACCCCTTCATATAAAAAAGAAGAAAGAGGTGAAAAGAGAAAAAGAATGGATAAAATTGTATCCATTGAGCAATATTGTAGAAATAAAAGGGGTATCCGATGAGCTATACCAAAAAGTTTGTGTGCTTTGAATATGCCAAGGATGAGTTGTGAAGATGAAAAGAACGAAAGAAAAGGAGAAGAAGTGAACTTTGAGCCATGATTTATGAAGGTAGAAGTCACTAAGCCAAAATGATCATACCCAGACCCTCAGCCAAATTACAAGCCTTGAAAGACCTTTTGATCTTGCATGAGACGAGTGCTATGTTGGTTGGAAAATACGGGCAAGTCTATGGGTAAAATCATGCATATTTTTCTCATTGGTAGTGTGAGAGTTGATTTCGATTCCTTAATTGTATTCCTTGATTGGCTTTGTGAAGAGCGTGGAATCATTCTTAATGTGAGGGCATTCAAATACTCTTGTTGAGCATGAATTTGGGTTTGAAGTGAGCATTGTGAGCTTGAACTCTATTTGATGATAGCTAGTCATAGTTTGAAACTTTTAGTACACAATTGAACATTGCATGTGTAGATTGAACCTTGTGTGCATTCATGTTGAGTCTCAAGGAGCACTATTTGTAGACACCCCTGTTGACCTGATTGATCTTGTATTTTACTTGAGGAAAAGCAAAAGTTTAAGTTGGGGGTGTTGATGAGTCAGGAATTTCGACTCATTTAGGGCTTATTATTCATTGAATTAGTATCCTTAATGCCTATTTTGTCCTCATAACTGATGTTAATGTGTTGATATGCATCAATGAAGGCTGAAGAGCAAGGCAAGGACATTACAATGCGAAAAGAAGAGAAAAAGTTGGAAAAGCAGAAGAAAAGAGAAGCTGGAGCTCGCAGAAGTCACTCGGCGACTCGTCGAGTGGGCCTCCAGCTTGCTAAAAGTTCAAGAAAAATAGCCCATGTATCAAGACAACTTGGTGATATTAAGGGAGATTCGGCGAGTCGCCGAATAGATCGCCGAGTAAACCTCCAACTCTCCAAAAGTTCCAGTGAAGTAGCCCATGGACCAAGCCAACTTGGCGAGAAAAAGATAATTCAACGTCTCACCTAATGGATAGGCGATAGGGACCTAGATTGCCTAATTTTTGAGAAATATTTGATGCAGGAGTTAAGTCAAAAGGGCGAGAAGAGTCACAACTCAGCGGATCACCAAGTGGATCGGCAATCTCGACTAATCTCGCCGAGTGGACTCTGTGCTGAGATTTTGGGAACGTATAAATTCATTTTTTGAAAAGAAAAAGGGAGTTCCCACATAGTGTATTCCAGAGTCTTTGAGAGTTTTTACATTTTACACATTGTTAAACATTCTTGGAGAAGATTTAGATCTAGTATTTGAGTTTTTAGGATTCTAGCTTAAACTTTGGCAATGGGTATTGCAGATTGTTAACAATTCAGATGGAAAATCTTGTTGGTAACGATTTCTTACTTTTCGCTATGTTTGGCTAAAACCTCATATCTTAGGGGTGTGATCATGTAGTCGAATGCATTAATTAGTTAATGGTGTTATTAATTGCTAAATTTAATGTTGTTTTGAAATGAGTTCAATTATTTGCTTGTGTTTTAATTGATGAACTAAAGTTGCAAATTCAGTTCTAGCTTAGCTCTCTATTCTTGCTTGAGAACGAGGTATTATAGTAGAATGAATGATTGATAGTTGTATTGATTGCATCTTTAAAATCTAGCTTGAGAAAGTGGGTTTGATTGCATCTTTACAAACCCAACTTGAGAAAGTGGGTTAATTAAGAAATTGTGTTGTTTGGTATTGTTAGGCTTGTTGAGGTTCGAGAGAACTCACTCAAAACATGATAGTTGAACAAGAGATTACTATTGTATTCAAAACCTAGCCTACCCATTGAGATTCAACAACTAGAAGCAATTAGTAATCACCCATTAAGAGAAATTAGCATTCGATTGATCACACTCCTAAGGTTCAATCTCTAATTGTTTAACTCCCGGTTAGTTGTTCCTTGTCGCAATTGGTTACTAAATCCCCCCCCCCCCATTTGATATTAATCGTTGAAACTTTGTGATTTAATTTTATGTTGCGAAATCTCTACTCCTACGAACGATTATAACACATTTTTACTTCATTGTCGAATTCTTTATCATATCACTCCCTGTGGGATCGACCCCAACTCTTAGTTGGGTTTATACTTGCTAGCGACCGCCTACACTTAGAATTTGATGAAGTGTAGTTGAGCGTTATCATACTCTAACTCATGATGAGCGTAATTCATCACCAAACACATCATGTGACTGCTTAGCCATGACCTGGACACTCTTTCTTACTTGTGCTTTATTTTTCTAGTTTTGCCCATATCTTAATTAATTGAAAACAAAATAAACACAAAGAGAACTTTAATTTCTACGTAGATAGATAGATCCTATGTAGCATCATTAGATAATCAAATTAGGAAAGCATACCCTTTTTTTTTTTAATCATTGGCAGACCTTTTCCTAATTGAAGCACTATATTAGATCCTCTTGATGAAGTTATAGCTGCTTAATTAATTTGAATGAAGAAGCTAAGCAAGATTAGTATTGCTAAATGAGTGATGGGATGAGAAAAATCAGTAATATTGTAGGAGTTCTATTTATAGCTCTCACTATTCATAAGATTGTTATGCCATAAATTTCATTTGATATATACATTTATTAAAATTTATAGTTTGTTAAACCTTATTTCCAATGCAATTAATTACAGATTGTTACATTATTGAATTGAGTAACATCCAAACTGTAAGAATATTTGACTATAAAATTATTATAATATTTTCTTATTGTCATATATAGGGTCCACATCAATGGTAATATATGTTTTGGTTCACTTATGGTCAAGGAAAAAAATAAAAAAACACTGAGTTGATTATTGTTCAATTTTTTCTTTAACTCAATAATAATTAGTATATCACAATTCAAAAATATTACTATTAATTGGAGTTTTACTCTATGAATCATTTGTATCAACTTTGATCTATATTTGAGCTCGTTTTATTTCTCTAGTACTTGATTAAAAATTGGAAGCCCAAGAAAATAAATTAAAATACAAAACTAGACCTACAAAGTTGAATCCCCTTCATGTTTCCCTTTAAAAGATTAACTTCTTCTTTAATACTAATGTACGAAAGTGTAAAAGTAATTTGCCATAAATAAATAGTTTAAGTAAAAATGGATAAAATAAAAGGTGCTATAAACATAGGAAATGTCTATCTTTTAGTGAATAGTTAGGAACCTTAACTTTGGGACCAAGTCAATTTTCCCTACAAATAGAGGATTCTCTTCATTGTGAAAACATCCCTTCAAGAGAAATAATAAGTCTTCTCTCTTCTCCCAACTTTTATTCTTATTGTTTTATATAGTTTCATAATACATTATCAACACGAGTCTCTAACCTGTAAAACCCTATACCTTAAACATATAAGGTATACATGATCTCTCAAACAGAGAGCACAACCCATGTGACTTATGAGGTATGGACTTCTAGCATCTTAAATAAGTGCTTGGTACGTATTATTCCGTCCGTGTTTTTCTTAAAATAATATTTTGCCATCAGTTACTGTGTATGCAATCATATATACTGATCATTATTTAGCACATTTATCTACTCATACAAAAATGTAAAACTTTGAAAAGAAACACTACATTCATAAGATCAGTGAATTATGGGTGTTATAATTTGAATCAAATATGTCGCTATTGAAAGTGAGTGCCCTTAATTTCAAATTGAATTCTTAGTTAAAGTATATTGTTAAGCTACAATTTTGGGATCTTGTAGAAATTTGTTTTTAGTACATGTTTTTTACCGTGGATCCATGATAAATTTTCATCGCAACTTCTTTCTTTGTGGTGATAAAGGCTCTAGAGTGAATCTCAATGAGGGTAAGATGATGGATTCAAGTCCTATCGCACAAAGAGGAAAAATGATGGATTTATATCCAATCTCACCAAGAGGATAAGACATCAAATTAAAAGCTTTGGTGCACTATAATGATAAGATATTGGATTCAAGAGCCATCAATTTATGGCCTAAGACAACTTTATATGGGTAAGACATTGGATTTAAGTACTAATGCACTAGATTAATGATATATTGGCTATTAAAGCAAACACTGTTCTTTTGATGAAAATTAGTCATGAAACCTATTCCATTGAAATCCCCCCATTCCATAGTGTGAATGTGGTAGCAGTGCATAATATATCTCAAAGAAGACAAGTGAATAACGTCCTAAGTTATCATATTTTGATATATATGCTTAGATGATTGTGTTTCATTCATGAAGAATGAGAACTTTTGATAAATTTAAAAAATACAGATCCATTCTCTGAAGTGAATGAGGTGTATGTCCACCATTCTATGCATGGAAAAGGTCACGACCTTGTCATGGATGTGGTATCACCAAGAATTTCTGTGTGCAGCCATGTGTTATAGAAAAGTTTTCTACTTTATCTTATGGCTAGTATTGGACCAGAATTAGTGCAGTTGAGACATATTCTATAGTAAATCAAAAGTTTACTAATTCCAATACTCAGATTATTTGGGACACCCTGAGCCAATAATGATGACACAAATTATAGATCAAATGGACATCCATTACAGAACCTAAGAATTCTTTTAAATGGTGAATTTTTGTGTATTTCTTGTTATCAAGGCAAGTTAATTGTGAGACCATCATCAACGAATGTTGAGATTGTGTCCTCTGCGTTCTTGGAATGTATACATGGGGATATTTGTGGACATATTCACCAACCTAATGAGTTGTTTAGATATTTCATGGTCCTGATAGATTCCTCCTCTAGATTGTCTCATGTCCGCCTATTGTTATCTCGTAATTTGGTGTTTGCAAAATTATTGGCACAAATAATATGATTATGGACATAGATTTCTGCTAATCAGATTGAACTCATTCGCCTTGATAAATAATAATTGCCTATCAATTGGGATTGAATAAACCCAATACTGAAGTGAATGTGATAGTGAAAAAATAAATCTTATCAATACTGATGTGCATTTTATCGTGATGGGATTGTGACTCACCTCCCGAAGAGGTAGAGTAATTGAGAAGAAATAAATTTGAAAGCTACTCCTAAAGTAGTAGAACTTTAAAATTTACTTCCGGGGTAATAAATATAAAATCATATAATAGTAAATAAGAAATTTACTAAAGCAAAGGGCACATATCATGGTAAACTTTGAGTTTACTAGTACAAATAATTCTATTAGTTCACATGAAAGAATTTGGTCTTCCGAAAGATGTGAATATTAAATATTCAATATATATTGAAGAACTAGAAAATTCTTCAAATTTTGTTTGTTGCTTGTACTCATGATAATTTTGATTGGATCAAATAATGTTGAGACTAAATCCCTAAATTCAAAAAGTATAAAAGGTGAATATGGGCCCGTTCACCTGTCATGTGATTTGTTGAATTAGATACATATATAAGATAATCATATGTGTGTTTATTGTCAACCTTCAATTTGACATTCACAAAATTATTTGTGCAAGAAAATTGAGTTAAGAGCACAACATTTAGAACATGTAATCAAGATAATTTATCTTGATAATATTGATAAATTTTCAAGTTGATGTGACATTAAATGTCTTAGATAAATAGTCAATCATTTCTTATGAGAACAAAGTTTCATGGTCTTAAATATTGTATTACATATTAAAGTAATTGTATGCATCAGACCAATATTATATGATCAATTTTTCTCTCAATTGATTTATGGTCAGGGACCAAATATTTTTCATCTCATAATTTATATGTGTAGTATATGATTAATGAATATACCATGATGCACAAAGATGGATTCTTTAAAATAAATTGAGAGATATGTTAGTTTGTCTAATATAAGGGGGAGATAAAATCAATGCAAGAGTTGTAAATGCTCCTATTGAATGTCCCTTAAGGATAAAGTCTACGAAATGCATGAAGCATGATAGAATAATCAATTATAAATAAATTAATCCTTGAAAAGGGGGAGGATCTGTGACGATCCAAAGTATAACCTAGGCGTAACATGACGTATTATAAGACCCTGAGAGGCCCTACAGAAGCCACTTATCATACATCATACAAGATAATACAAATAAAGATTTCCAATGAAATAGCTTTATATCATAAAAGAGTTTGACAAAAGGGAAAGTCTAACATAAGTCTCAATAAGCCATCTACTACATCATTAGAAGTGATTGGGACGTAACCCATAGATTACATACAAAGTCTGAAACTGAAATACACAAAGCAATAAAAGTGTCTTGGTCCTTGGAACATAGGGACTCACCAATCTTCAATAGGAGTGAAACAATGCAGGCACAAGTATGCATTAGTACGTGGAATGTACTAAGTATGATAGCAATGCATAAGAGTTATTAAATCATGTTAAAAAAGACTTAACATGGCATGAAATGACCAAGCTAAATCATAAGATAAAATGGTTAGAAAATATAAATCATAATCATGGTCAATGCAAGCTAAACATCTTTAAATTACTTGTTAGATACTTTATAAATAACCTTAGTTCATTATGGTGGGAAGTTCACAATGTAACCAACATAGACCATGTGAGTTATAATATGGAATCCAGTTTCTACCCCACACCGAAAAAGGGTGCCCTTGCTTGCCAAGGTATGAACCATATATTTGAGCTAAAGTGGATCCACTAGCTATGTCACTTAAGACAACCTACGGGGGCACGTAGTTAGGGACAATGAGATTGCTACTAGAGACCTGACCACTACAAACAAGAGAGTCTCCATCTTAATATACTCGCGGTACTAAGTAAAACATCCCACATAATAGTCATTTATCTTATTCATTTCATTACCCATGGAAAGGCACAATTAAACAATCAAGCCAAGCTAAAGCTCATTTAGAATAGCTCCTAAATCTTGATTCATCTTAGGTGAGAAAACCTTTCAATTTTATGAATCCTTTCATGAGAAAACCCTTTCACAATCATGTTTTAGTAGTATGTGGGAAATACTTTCCCAACAACAACAACAACATCGATGCTTTACTATCAAAGCAACCTTAAATCATGTATATCAATTTCATAAAAGAACATGCATATCATCATAAATTTCTCTTTCATAGTTCATAAGCTTCATCATATGATCACACTCTAAAAGTCATGGATCATGCATGGGTTCATGTGAATTTAACTTAGAAACATATACTTACTTCAATTCATTATTGAAAAGAACTCATGAAGATTGAATTAAACCCTAACTTTGATTGATAATCTAACAAGTAAAAATGGAGATTTTTGAAACCCTATGGAGGAAAGGATTCCATACATGAATACTAACATACCTTAAAAATAAATGCTCACAATCAATGGTGAATTGGAGTTCTTCAAGTCAAACCCTAGCTTTGTCCTTCCTTAGCTCTTGAGAGGAATTTGGAGGGGGGGGGGGGGAATTTAGGAATTTAAGAGAAAAGATTTAGAATGGGTATTTTTTAGGCTTAAAGGACTTATATAAGGCTTAGGATTAGCACCAAAACAACCTAGTTTAGGCATTAATCAATTAGGGAAAAGACCTAAAATCCCCTTAAAAAACTGCTGACCCTCTATACGGTTTGGACCTACGGTTCGTAGGTCTTTCTACGGACAATCCATGTCAATCGAAGAAATGATCAGATATCCTAAATTTTAACCAACTTTTGACAAACATAGTCTACGGCTCGTAGACCCATCTACGGATCATAGATACCCACCGTATAAACACATCTTAGGCCTTAAAATTTTATTAAGTCTGGGAGCTACCTACGAAACCTATCTACGACTTGTAGATTAGTTGACGGACCATACTGGTGAATTGTAGAAAGGGTACTGTTACTTAATTTTTCAAGAACTCTACCCTAGTTCTATAGTTCACTTCCAACGGCCCATAGTACTTCGTATGGTCTGTATGTTGGACCTGTAAAACCATTTCTCAGATGGATTTCTGCACTACCTTTTTTTTCCTTTTGACTTCATACTTCCGAGGTGTTACAGGATCAAAGAATAAAAATGATCATAATAAGGAGGTAATGTGCTTTAGAACAGTTTATCACGTAACACTTCATGAAACCTTATGATAGGGGTACGTACCTGAAAATTATTAAGTGATGAGATCTCAATAATTTATGTCCTATTGTGAATTGATACAAAATGATAACTCATTGATTATATATTTGATACAATATAGTGTAATATTTTAAAATATTATGAGGATCTAAATTCTATAGTCGATTAAAGCATTCTAACATAGAAATAATTATTAAGTGAAAACTGGAATGACGCATCTTGGTAAGCATAAAGCTTATCTGACTTGTAGTCTAGACACTAGAAGATGTCATACATTTAATATTGGGTGTTTGTCACTTGACAAAATTGATATGAAATATCTTAAAGGTTCAAAATGCATGAAGCACATACAAGTTACTGAAAAACTTGTTTATAATCCTCATAGGGATTAAATCGATCAAGATTATTTTGTATTGTTATGAAAGTTAATAAGTTGAATTGAACTCTTGAAGAGTTTTCAGAAGACAATTGATTATTTACTTAAAGAAATTGAAGTGATGAACTTGAAAAATTCTTTGATCCTGAAGGATGATTAATAAAAGGTCACCAAAATGTTTCTACACACATGAGCTCCATAAGAATGACAATATCAATTTACAATAGATTCGTTCGAGTGATAATGTGGCTAATTTTTTCAGCAGGTCTCTACCAACTACAACTTTCAAGAATATAGTGCACAAGCTTGAAATGCGAAGATTCAAGTCTTTGAATTGATGTTCTCATTAGGAGAAATTAATACATGTTGTACTCTTTTTGCCTTATGATATTGTTTCCCATTAGGCAGCTTAGATGCATATTATTAGATATGTGTAGTATTTTTTCTTCACTAGAATTTTCTTTATTAATAGTTTTTTTAGTAAGATTTTAACGAGACACATCATCTATGAATCAAATATTCAAAGGGGGGGGGGGCTGTTAAAAATATTGTGAATGTCTATCTTTTAGAGAAAATTTAGGAACCCTAACTTCGGGACCAAGTCAATTTTCCTCTATAAATAGAGGGTTCTCTTCATTGTAAAATCATCAATTCAAGAGAAATATTAATGTAATGCCCCGATCGGTTATTTTTGTAAATTTTTATAAAATTATCATTTTACCTCTCCTGGTATGGGCTCCGATTCTTTTTGAATGAGTTTTGAAATTAGTTTTGAGTTTTAAGTTAAAAGTTGTGAATTTTGGGAATTCTAGAATTTGGAAGGCTAAAGTTATTAAATAGTCATTTTCGGTGTCCTTTCGAGTTTCGAGTTTCAGAAAGCAATTTCATCTATTCCATTAGTTTTGAAATGTGGAAATTGTTCTAACAGTGTTTTTTGTGTGAGATTTAAAGTCTTTTCATGGCTTTGAGATCTAAAGAGGAAATTTGTGAAATTTTGGCCTTTCGGTAGACTTTGGTCAACATTCAGGGTTCAGATGCTTGAATCAGAATCTCGAGAGTTTCGTTAAATTAGGGGGATTATTTTAGGCCTAGGCGAGGTCTTGTTGAACTTTTAGAAGTCCTGAGCTTGATTTGGCATTTTTAGGCGTTGTGTTCCTCTCTTATGGCTTTTATGAGTTTCAGGTTAAGGAGACATCAGATTCATATTTTGATTATTCCATTATGTCCAAAACGTTGAGTATAGTCATATTGTATATATATTTTCTGTGTACGAGATCCCGAATAAATATCGAGGGTTATTTTTGAAATATTTTATGCCTTGTATGATCCTGGTGTTTAGTTTTGGTGCAGTGTAAATTGTTCATTGTGATCGTGGGCCAACCCACGCAATTGTGATATTCAAAGTGTGTTGTGAATCCACACCGCGTGGTCGGCCCTCATGATCATGTAGCTATGTTTGAATTGGTCATCGCGATTGTAATGTCCCATTTCTTGTAGATTTCCTTTAATTGTGAAATAACCATTTTACCTTTCCCCTTAGAGTCTTCATTCATAGTTGGTGTTTTGGGAATGGTTGGTGTGGCCCCCGATGCAATCGGGTGTAATTTTTGTGAGTTGATTCCTCTTGAGTTGAGAATTCATTATAGGGTTGACTTTGTTTCGAGCATCTGATGGGAATTTCACTAGTTCTATCGCATCCGAAACGTCGAGTTGGAGCTAGTGTGGGTTCTATTCGGTTACCTCCGGTCGTGGGAAATGCGGTATTCCATGTGACTAGCACGATGTTGCAGCTATTGCAAATGAAAGGTTTATTCGGAGGGCTAGCTCATGAGGATCCACATGACCATATTCGGAATTTTATGGACGTGTGTGGTCCATTTTCGTTCAAGAACATCTCACAGGAGTCAATCCGACATCGGTTGTTCCCTTTTTCTTTGATGGGGGAAGCGACAAAGTGGTTAGCTGACCTACCAAGAGACTCGATTACGTCTTGGGAAGAGCTTACCGAGGCGTTCTACATAAGATTTTTCCCTCCTTCGAAGATGATGCAATTGAGAGATACTATTCAGGGCTTCAAACGTTTGGATGGTGAACCAATCCATGAGACATGCCTGAGGTTTCAGAAGTTGTTACTCCAGTGTCCAACTCATGGACTACCGAACAATATGTTTTTACAGTATTTCTACCGGAGTCTAGATTCAGTCAACAAGGGTGTGGCTGATCAACTTGTCCAAGGAGGAATTATGCAGAAACTTTTTGATATAGCTTCTACTCTTCTTGATGGAATGACGAAGATAAACCGTGCTTGGTACACTATGGAAGATCAAGTGTCTCCTTTGACTTTCAAGATGACAAATGAACAAATAGAAAAAGACCAAGAGCGGGATGAAAACATGGCTAAAATGATGACCCAGATAGATCTTTTGTCAAAACATGTCATGGGTACTGGTTCTAAGGCTGTGAACGCAGTTGGAGTTAGCGAGAAAATCCTGATGATGCACACTTTGAAGCTTTGTACAATGAAGAAATACACTTTCTAGAAATTAGGGAGGAGGTTTCCGCCAAGATTATCCAAGGCTAGGTGGGAACCAAGGTTGGAATAGAGAGCGTGATGAAGGTTGGAAAGACTGTGATAAGGAGTGGTGTGACCGTGGTATAAACTGAAGGGAGCAAGATGGTGACAAGGAGAGATATGTACCTCCCCCCGAGCGTCAAAAGCCAAAAGAGCAAACGACTGTCCCATAAAATTTCCGCAACGAAGATATGCTTGCACGCATTCTCTATAAAGTGGAAGGGTCGGACAAAATGCTCAAAGAAATGAAGGAGGACGTCTCAACTCTGAACCAGACAGTTACTTCTCACTCGGTGTCCATTAAACAACTGGAAACACAGATGGGCCAAATCATGTCCCATTTAAACCCGAGGCAAAAATGAGGTCTACCAAGTGATACCTTGGTTAACCCAAAGAATGAATCTTGAATGGGTATCCTCATCATGCAACAACGTTAAATAAGGCACTTCTTGGGAGGCAACCCAAGTGTTTGATCTTTTAATATTGTTGTTTGAATAACGGCTGTTGAATGTGCAGGTTGAAAATTTGAAATTTTGGGAAAAGGAGCAATTAGGCGAGCCCAGGCACCAATCGGTAACTCGCTGAACAGGTTGGCGAGCTTGATCTGGATCGCCCTTTGGACCAACAAAATGGCTGGAGGTTCTGTAAACTTTGGCTGACTAAATAGCCATTCGGCGTTTCACCGAATGGTCGGCGACATAAGTGACCATCACCGACTGGCGCGCGAACTGAAGGGTCATAAAGGGCTGAACCATTTTAAATTAAAAAACATCCCTCATTTTATATTTTTTGACCTTTGCACTCTCACAACCGCATTTTATATTTCTGTACTTGCTTTTCTTGCATTTTTGTGTGGGATCAATTGCACGGGGGGAGATTTTACGCATTGTTTCTTCGAATTGCTAGCCTAGAGTTCAATTGTCTACGATGGAGGTTGGTTATCTGAACCCCAACTTTAAATATTTGTGTAGTCGAATGCATAATCGTTGTCCTGTCAATTTTGTTGCGTATTATTGGTAGTTTGAATAGTTGTGTTAGCATGTGCCCTTTGTCGTACTTTTTTTTGGTATGTTTTGCCTAAAATTGTGAAATTGTGCGTGATAGATGATTAAAAGTGTGGGTAGTGTTGTTAAATTTGTTGGGTATCGCATGGGTGAAGTCTGAGTAACCCAAATTGCTCCGACTAACTTACTTTGCCCAATGATAGAGCGGGTGATGTCATTCTTAAGGGCAAAAGACGTCGATTGGCCAATTTTGGACAATCGGGGAAAGTCTGAGTACCCCAAAGTCATTAATGTTATGGGTCTGGGCTGAATTACATAGAATAGGTGTTTAATTTTGTTCTCGCGGGCTTCAAGTTAGATGTTGAAGGTCGGGGTCAAAATTTGGCACGATGAACTATTCGACGAGCTGGGTCGAGCTCGTCGAATGGTTCGGCGGTTCATCCAATGACCCCTGGATCGCCCTTTTTATCCTTCAAAATTGTTGAAATGGTTCTGTAACATTCGCCGATACGCTTGAGCTCACTGAGTTCACTCGGTGACCCACCGAATGTTGGTTAGATCGCCCTTCTGCAACCCAAATTTTAGAAATTGTTCTGTAACTTTTGGCGAGCCAATTCTAGTTCACCCAAAGGTGTCGGTGATTCATCGAAAGGCCATGGACATCACTGATCTATGTTGAAATCTGAGAATTTTTGGTTTGAAACATTCGGCGAGCCCGATCTGGTTCTCTGAGTGGGTTCGGTGACTCGCCGAATGGGTCAGCGAGCTTTCCTGAATGTTTTTCAAAGTTGATAATTTTTTGAATTGTTTCTAACGTATTGGTGTATTTGATGTTATTTTTTAGGTATGGCTAGACCTAAGGGAAATCAACCACCCCGAAAGCGTGCACGGGGTATCGTTATTAACGAGGGTGCTGCACCCTCCAGGAATACACAGGCTAGACTTCCTCCAACAACGGGAAAAGGAAAAGGCAAGGGGACGTACAACCTAGTCCGGCTGAGAAGAGCTCTGACAGTATGGGTGTCTATGACACCCACCTCACCACATCAGAGTCAGACGGTGAGGGGAGCTCAGGGATAGATCACCTATCTCCGTGTCTGAGCCGAAGGATTATCAGACTCTCGAGACAAGGAAAGAGGAGCTACGCTCCAAATCATTGCATGATCTTGCTAGGATCCTAGTGCCTCCTACGCCTCCTCCACCTCCAACTCAGATTGTCGAGCAGGTACCTCTGGTGCCACCGGTTCCAGCACCCCCACCCCGATCATTGAATAGACTGAAGGCCGAGGGTTTGAGGACCATTCTAGAGGAGAAGAGAGTGTCTACTAACATAGTAGTAGACCGGTACCCAGAGATGTGGAACACTATCAAGTTCCACAAGTTTGAAATCTTCACCAAACCCCGAGGCTCTTATATTCCTACTTGTGTTCGTGAGTTTTATGCGGAGTATGGAAAGCTGGTGCCTAAAGGGAAGAAGAAGGCCAACTCATTCAAGCCGGTAGACCATGTAGTGGTGCGGGGTCGAAAGGTTAAATGCAGCAGCACCGATATCAATGAGGTGCTAGGATGCACAAGGAATGTAATCCACTTCTTGGTGGATCAGATACAGAAGAAGACCCTAGATGACTTGAAGGGTTGGCTGGTGCCATTGATCATAGACATTACACCGCTATGGATTGAGGCGGGTGTTCCAATTGAGAAGAAGGATCTGAACGTGCCTGCCAGATATTGGTTTGGGTTCATCAGCAGCACATTGATGCCATCACAGAACGAGTCGATATTCCAGCATCCGAAGGCTACTTTGTTGGGCTGTATCATGGACTGAGATTGACTAAATCTTGGTCTGATCATCGAGCAGGAGATGGCCATGAGATCCAAGCAGAGCCAAACCTCTCTCCCATTTCCAGTCCTGATTACGGAGCTGTTTAGGCATGCCCAAGTGCCTTTAATTGAGAAGACGGATGTAGAGGTGACTCCCATTTCCTCTACTAAAATCTGGAGGATAGAGGCCGAGTACACTAGAGATGAGGCCAAGAGGAGGAGAGCTGCACCGGTGGATACTTCCCCGGTGGTTGATGTGGAGATGTTTTCGACAGAGGCAATTCTTTCTACTCAGGCCAATGAGCCTACATGTACCCCTAACACTTCCACTTTTGTCCCTTCTGGTTGTACTACTGCTCCTCCTCCTACTGCTGCTGTTGCTTCTTCCCGGCCCCCGTTGACCCAGGCATTGTTATATTAGATGGGCAACCTGGCCCAAACTGCTGATGTTCATGCCTCCCGGGTAGAGGCTGCTGTACTTGGGCCGATTGAGATGGCGATTGCTGCTGCCTTAGTCCCTATCAGGGCTGAGTTGAGAGAGCACAGAGAGATGATAGATACACATGGATTGTCCTTGGATGTCCTCACTGTGAGAGTGGAGGCTTGTGAGCAGGGATAGGGTGTGTCTGAGGATGTGACAGATTTGAAGGCCGATATTGTTGGGCTGAGGTGTGATGTGGATGAGCAGAAATCCATTGATCTCTCGATGTTATTCGGCACTGTGGAACTCCCTGAGGTTCCGAGCACAGATTTCCCAGCCAGTTCTGAGATCCCTCCGGCTACTACGACTGGAGATGTTTCTAGGGATGATACGGATGCTGAGTCAGAGGCCGAGTCCGATGAGGAGGAGCTGGGTGTTCGAGATGCAGCTGTATATAATGATTTAGAGGACCTCGAGGGGGCTATTGTACAGACAACTGTGGAGGGATCTTTGTGGGACACGTCTATTGTGGGTACCAGTGGAGCAAAGGATGGTGTTGAGTCGGGCACTGATGCCCAGACGTAGGGAGTAACAGACATGCACAGTTCACCCTAGGCATAGCCTGACAGGAGGATTTTGACTCTCTTTCTATTTCTTATTTAGACTTTTTAGTTCTTTGCATTTGAGGACAATTGCTAGTCTAGTTTGGCGGGGTGAGGTATTTCCATACCTACCTCTTTTGGGCTGTTTTTATGGATATTATGTGTTTTGTGTGGTTGCTTGTGTGAATGTTGGATTTAGTTGGTATATCTTGGTTTTTGATCCACTGAGTTTAATGTTAATGTTGGTTTTCAACCGAATTAAAAATTGCCACCTCTAGATGTTTGTGATTGTGGTTGGTCTCTTGCAATTTTGAGTGTCGGTTATGATCAATACCGATGACTTGAATAGTGCTCTTCACTGAACAATATGTGTGTGCGGCTCTAATGAGGAAAATTGAGTTGCATAAGTCATATGTGAACTCTTAGCATATCATTGAGACTAGCCGGTTGTTGAGTTGATCTCTTGTGATAATCATTGCACGTAAGTTGAAAATTGTAGAGTCTTATTTAATGATTGTGTTGAATGCCATATGTGGTGACATTTCCTTGAAATATGTGCTTGGTAATACCTAGAACTTGCCCCATTTGTCCAATCGACTAATGTAGGGGAATGATAGAGATGATCTTAGGCATTATTTTTGGAGAGTGAACAAAAATGGCCATTATACTTCTTTGTGACCACCTTGTGAGAGTGTGAACCTTGCTTGGCACTATTTGAGCCTACCTTTTTCTTTGGATGAAATATGAACAACTTTGACCTCTTTGTCCCATCACCTATAACCTTCATGAAGCATTGGTTCATTTGAATAGCCAACTTAGGCCAAAATCCTAAGTTGGAGGTGTGGTGAAAAAGGAGGAGAGTCAAGAAGTTTGAGAAATTTTCCCTTGAAGAATCATGTTGAAAAAGATGGAACCCCTACATGTAAAAAAAAAGAGAAAAGAGAGAAGTGAAAGAAGAAAAAGATCGAAAAAAAAGAATTGTTGAAATAAACTTTGTGAAATGGACAAAAGAAATGGGGCATCCAGTGAGTCATGCTTAAAAGAACATATGGTGGATTGCGAAAATAAAAAAAGAGTGAAAGAGAAGGAGAAAAAGTGAAGTGCAAACCATGCTTCATGAAGGTAGAAGTCACTAAGCCAAAATGATCATACCTTTACCCTTAACCCCATTACAAGCCTTGAAAGACCTTTGTGATCTTGAGTGATCTGAAAGTCATGTTGGTTGGAAAATACGGGCAAGCCTATGGGTAGAGTCATGCATGTGTTTGTCTTTGAGAGTGTGAGAGTTGCTTTGATTCCAAAATTCTGGAAATTTGATGAGTTTTGTGTGAGCATGGAATCATTCTTGGTGTGAGGTCATTTGAATGCTTTTGTTGAGCTTGAACTTGCATTTGAATCAATCATTGTGAGCTTGAGTTCTATTCGATGATGGCAAGTCACAATTTGAAACTTAGAGTGCACAATTGAACATTGCATGAGTAACTTGAACCTCTTGTGTGCATTCATGTTGAGTCTTGAGTAGCACTAGTTGTAGACATCTTTGTTGAACTTATTGATCTTGTGTTTTACTTGAGGACAAGTAAAAGTTTAAGTTGGGGGTGTTGATGAGTTTGAAATTTCGACTCATTTAGGGCTTAATATTCATTATTTTAGTGTCCACAATACCTATTGTATGCTCTAAACTGATGTTTAAGTGTTAATTTGCAGCAATGAAGGCAAAAGAGCAAGACAAGGACATTATCGGGTAAAAAGGAGCGGAAAAGCTGAAGACAAGAAAAGCTGACAATCGCCAAGACCACTCGGCGACTCGCCGAGTGGTACTTCAGCTCGCCAAAAGTTACAGCGTGCCAGCCCAGGGGAAAATCCAACTCGGCGATGAAAATGGCATTTCGGCGAACCGCCGAATAGATCGGCGACAAGGCTTCTAATCGCCTAAAGTTATAGAAGTTGAATGGTGAAGAAGCAAGTCAGGAAGGCGATGAATGGAGACATGTGGCGCATCGCCGACCTGGTCGGCGGTGCTCGACTAATTTCACCGATCGGTCCAAAAGCCTAAAATCTGTAATTAATTGAGGTTTTGGATTGTTCATAATTGTTATGCTTGTCGAGGTTCGAGAGAACTCACTTGAATTGTGATAGTTGATCGAGAGATGACTATTACATCTAAAGTCTAGCCTACCCACTAAGACTCAACGATTTTTAGTAATTAGTAATCACCCGTATAGTGAAATTGGCAATTAATCTATCACATCCCCAAGGATCCCTCTATACTTGAATAATCCCCTGTTTTCGTAGTTGTTAATTGACAGATCTAATCGCCCTATTTGACACTAGTTCTCAACCCCTACAATTTACTTTAATTATTTCGATAAATTCTATTCCTACAATCGATTAGAACACGTCTTTCATTTCCTAATTGAATTCTCTACAGTATCACTCCCTGTGGGATAGACCCCAACTCTTCGTTGGGTTTACACTAGATTGCGATCGCCTACACTTAGAATTGGATGAAGTGTAGTTGAGAGCTATCAATAAACCCAACTAAGAGTTGGGGTCGATCCCTCAGGGAGTGATACAATAAATAATTCAATTACGAAGTAAAATAGTGTTCTAATCGTTTGTAGATTTAGACATTTATACACCAATAAAGTAAATGACAAGGGGTTTACAATTAATGTCAAATAGGGGGGGGGATTTGAGTGAATAGTTAACAACTACGAACAACCGGGAGTAAACAAGTATAGGAGATTTCTTGGGAGTGTGATCAATTGAATGCCAATTTCGCGAAATGGGTGATTATTATTTACTAGAAGTCGTTGAATCTTAGTGGGTAGGCTAGGCTTTAGGTGCAATAGATATTTCTCAATCAACTATCATGAATCAAGCGAGTTCTTTCGAACCTTGACAAGCACAACACATATAAACAACCAAATACCTCAATTAATCCACTTTTTCAAGCTAGATTAGTAGGATTGCATTTAAACCCACTTTCTCAAGCTAAGTCTACCATAACCCAATCACTACAATCATCAACCAATACTTTTAACTCTAATACTTCTTTCTCAAGCAAGCTTAGAATGCTAAACTAAAATTGTATTTGCAACTACAATTCATCAATTAAAACTCAACTATTAATTGAACCCACTTAAAATCAACAATATAATCAGTAAATACTAACACCCATAAGCTAATTGAAACATTCAATCACATAATCACACCCCAAGAATGGGGGTTTTTGCCAAACATCATAAAGAGCAAGAAATTGTTACCAACTATGTTTTCCATCAGCTTGGGTAACAATCAACAAGTCTTCAAATGCTCCAATTAAAGCTAAAAATCAAATAAAACCTAAATCTCTACTCAAAAAGTGTAAGAACAATGTTTTGAATAAAAAACCCAGAACTGGACAATGTGGAAACTCATGTTCTTCTTTTAAAATTTACATTTATACCCTCCCAGAATTTCAGCGAAATAAGTCGGGCTTCGCCAACCCACTTGGCGATGTGCCAAATGTTCCCTTTTATCGCCTTCTTGGCTTAGCCTTTCACCATCTATCTTTGGTGACTTTAGGCGATCAAGGTTGACATCGCCGGTTCATTCAGCGTGTCGCCGAACCATCAATTTTCTCACCGAGCTGGTCTTGTCTATGGGCTTGCCTGCTGGAACTTTTGGCAATTTGAAGATCCACTCGGCGAGTCACCGAGTGGCTTTTGCGAGTAACAACCTTGCTTTTCTTCAGCTTCTTCAACGTTTTTTACTCCTTTTTTTCCCGATAATTCCCTTGCCTTGCTCTTTTGCCTTCATTGCTGAAAATTAGCATTTTAACATCAGTTTAGAGCATAAAATAGGCATTGAGGATACTAAAACTTAGAATATTAAGCCCTAAATGAGTTGAAATCCCCGACTCATCAACACCCCCAACTTAAACTTTTGCTTGTCCTCAAGTAAAACACAAGATCAATCAGTTCAACAGAGATGTCTATAAATAGTACTACTCAAGACTCGACATGAATGCGCACGAGGTTCAATCTAACCATGCAATGTTCAATTGTGCACTACAAATTTCAAACTGTGACTAGCTATCATCAAATAGAAATCGGGCTCACAATGCTTGCTTCAAATGTAAATTCAAGCTCAACAAAATTATTCGAATTCCCGCACATCAGGAATGATTCCATGCCCACACAAAGCTCATCAATATTTAAGAAATAAGGAATCAAAATAACTTCTCACACTCTCAAAGATAAACACATGCATGATTCTACCCATAGGCTTGCCCGTATTTTCCAATCAACATGATATTAAGCTCAATCAAGATCACTAAGGTCTTTCAAGGCTTGTAACGGGGCTGATGGTAAATGTATGATCATTTTGGCTTAGTGACTTCTACCTTCATGAAGCATGGCTTGTATTTCACTTTTTCTCCTTTTCTTTCACCCTTTCTAATTTTCACAAACCACCCTAAGTTCGTTTAAGTGTGATTCATTGGACACCTCTTTCCTTATATCCATTGCACAAGATTCATTGCAACATTCTTTTTTCGTTCTTTTTCTTCTTTTGCTTTTCTTCTCCCTTTTTTTTTATATGGAGGGGTTCCATCTATTTCAACACAATCCATCAAGGGTAGATTTTTCATAAACGTCTTGCCTTTCCTTAATTGTCACCACACCCCCAACTTAGGCTTTTGGCATAAGTTGGCTGTTCAAACGAAGGAATGCTTCATGAAGGTTTTAGGTGATGGGAAAAGAGGTCAAATGTGTTCATGTTTCATCCAAAGAAAAGGTTAGGCTCAAATGGTTCCAAGCTAGGTTCACACTCTCATAAAGTGGTCACAAAAAGGTATAATAACAATTTGGTACACTCTCCAAAACTTGTGCCTAATATCATCTCTATCATTTGCCTACATTGGTCGATTGGACCAACCAGGCAAGTTCTAACTACCACAAAGCACACATTTCAAGACAATCTCACCACACATGGCATTCAACACAATCATCAATCAAGATTCTACAAGTTTAGCTCGCCTGCAATGATCATCACAAGATTCATTTCAACAATCGGCCATTCACAATGAGATGCTAAGAGTTCACACATGACTTATGCAATCCAAATTTGCCTCAGTGGAATTTAAAAAAAATATCGTTCAATCAAGAGCACTAGTCAAGTCATCAGTATTGATCGCAACCGATACTTAAATATGAAAGAGAACAACCACATTCACAAAAATCAAGAGGTGAAATTTTAATTTGGATAAAAAACGACCATTTACATTGAAATTCAAAACCCAACAGTCACAAAACTAAGCATTCAGAACAGGCTATCAAAAATCAACATTCACAATAGGCTAAATGCAACCCAAAAGAGGCAGGTATGAAGATACTGCACCCCGCCAAACAAATCCTATCATTGTCCTCAATGAAAAATAAAGAAGTAGTCTCAAAAGTAAAAATAAAAGAGAGTGAAAGTCACCCTGTCAGGTTAAGCCTGAGGTGAACTGTGCACATCCGGAGCTCTTTCAATATGGGAATCAGTGCCTGACTTATCTCCATCCTTTGCTCCACTGGAGCCTACCATCGATGTGTCCCAAAGAGAGGCCTCCATGGATGTCTGTACCATCGCACCCTCTAGGTCCTCCAGGTCATCATACACCGCTGCATCACGGGTACCAAGCTTCTCCTCATCAGTCTCGGGAGCATCAGAGTCGGCATTATCATCAGTTATAGCAGCATCTCCGGTCGTAGCAGCCGGAGGGATCTCAGAAAATAGCTGGCATCTCTGTACTCGGAACCTCGGGAAGGTCCACAGTGCCAAAAAACATAGACATATCTGTGGATTTAAGTTCATCCATATCACGTCTCAAACAAGCAACATCGACTCTCAAGGTCGTGACATCAGCTGACTTGTGTCTACCCTGCTCGCATGCCTCCACTTGCATCGTGAGGGCGTCTAAGTCTAGGCCATGTGCGGTGATCAACTCCCGATGCTCTCGTAACTCAGCTCGGATAGAAGCTAGTTCAGCAACAATGGACCTCTCAATCAGTCCGGGGACAACTGCTTTAACCCGAGAAGCACGTACATCAGCAGATTGGGCTAGATGTCCCATCTTGTATAGCATCACCTGTGTCAATGGGGGATGGGCGGTAGTAGCAGCAGCAGTAGTAGTAGTAGTAGCAACAAACGAAGAAGGGGCAGTAGTAGAAGTACTAGGGGTTCCTCATGGCTCACCGGCCTAAGTGGGAGGAGCTGCATCTGTCTCGAGCACCTCTACATCAACAACCGGGGAAGTTTCCACCGGCGCTGCTCTCATCCTCTTAGCCTCGTCCCTAGTGTACTCGGCCTCAATCCTCCGGATGTCAGTAGAGTAAATGGGAGTCACTTCCACATCCGTCTTCACCACAAAGGGCACTCGAGCACGCCGGCATAAATCCGTGATCAGCACCGGGAAAGAAAGTGATGTCTGGCTATTATTGGCCCTCATGGCCATCTCTGGCTCAATGATCAACCCGTGATTCAGTCTATCCCGGTCAATAATAAAGCCCAACAAAGTCGCCTTGGGATGCCAGAGTATGGACTCATTCTGGGAAGGCATCAATGTGCTGCTAATGAATCCGAACAAATACAATGCAGCTACATTCATGTCCTTCTTCTCAATATGTACCCCTAGCTCGATCCACGGCGGTGTGATGTTAGAAATCAAATGAGCCAACCACCCCTTTGATCATCAATGGTCTTCTTTTGTATCCGGTCCACAAATAAATGGATCACATTCATAGTACACCCCAACACCTCATTAATGTCTGTGCTACTGCACTTAACCTTTTTACCACGCACCACCACATGATTAACCAATGCGAATGAGCTGGCCTTCTTCTTCCCCTCTGGAACCAGCCTCTAATACTATGTCTAAAACTCCCGGATCCAGGAAGGTATGTATAAGCCTTGGGGCTGTGTGAATCTTTCAAACTTGTGGAACTTAATGGTGTCCCACACTTCTAGATACCTGTCCACCACTCCATCCGTAGAAAACCTATTTTATTATAAAATCATCCTCAACCTGGCAGCCTTAAGTCTGTTCATCGATCGAGGTAGAGGTGCCTGTATTGGGGGTACTGGTGGTGCCGACTTAACTTTTAGTGCTGGAGGTAGAGGAGGTGGAGGAGTAATTGGTATCCTGGCCGGATCATGCAGCGCTTTAGAGCGCAACTCATCTCGTCTCCTCTGAAGAGTCTGATCATCCTCTGGCTCGGACAAAGAGGCTGGCGATCTAGACCCCGAGACATCCTTACGATCAGATTACAAAGAGGTGAGGTGGGTGTCGTAGATGCCCATACTACCGGAGCTGTGCTGAGCCAGACACGGATCCACAAGACCCTTTCCTTTTCCTGTGCCTTTCCCCCCCTGTCGGAGGAAGTTTGGGCTGCGTCTCGTGACAGAGCAGCACCCTTAGTAATAACTATGCCCGATGCTCTCTTTTGGGTTGGTAGGTTCCTACCAGGAACTTTGGGTCTGGCCATATCTGCAAAACAACACATCACAAACCAATACGTTAGAAATAGGGCAACAAAATATCAAAGTTTAAAACCTGCAGAAAAACTCGCCGACTAGTTTGGTGAGTCACCAAACACATTCAGTGTGATATGTCGGGGTCGCCGAAAGTTACAACAAGAAATATCACGAAAATCAGCACAAGTCAGCGAGGTCCAAGGTCACTCGGCGATTCGCCGAACTCATTCGGAGAACAAAAGGTAGCTCGCTGAAAGTTACCCAATAATTTACCAAAATTTGGGGCTGACAAAGGGAGATCCCAAAGACATTTGGTGAGTCACTGAGTAAACTTGGTGAGCTCAGGCATATCACCAAATGTTACAGATTCAAACTAGCAAAAAATAAGAGCTAAAAGGCAATCGAGGGGTCCCTTGGCGAAACGCCGAGTCATTCGGCGAGCTCGACTAAGTTCGCCGATTGGTCTCTCGTGCCAGATTTTGACCCCGACCTTGAATTTTCAATACAAAGCCCACGATAATGAAATTAAAGCTCTATTATATGCAATTAAACCCAGAGCCACATCAATAATGACCCCGGGGTACTTAGACTTCCCCCGATTTGTCTAAAATTGACCAATCAACGTCTTTTGCCCTTAAAAATGACGTCACCCACTCTATCATTGGGCAAATTCAGGCGATCGGTACAATTCGAGTTAGTCAGAATTCACCCTCACCAGACCCAACATGCTACCACTACACACCCATGATTTCACGTAATTTACAACACGTAATTCAAAAATTATGGTCTAAAATACAAAAGTAAACATGATACGATAGTAGCCTTTAATTAAAAATCAACCAACTACGATAGATTAGGCAATAGATCCAATAATAGTACGAGCATGCATCACAAACCACCATAAATCGAGTCAAGTTTGGGACACCAACCTCAAAAATAGACAGAAACTACAAGTCAGGTGAGCAACTATGGAAGCAAAATGCAAATTTCCCCCGAGAAAATGATCTCCACACAAAAATACTATGCAAAATATGATCTAAATATGAAGTGCAAGAGTTGAAAAATGCAAAATAAAGGAGAGTTTTTAATTTGAAACGGTTGGAAACCCTTTTGACTCTCAGTTCACGCTTCGATTGGCGATGTCACCGACCCACTCGGTTATGAGTCGAATGACACTTTAACCCCCCGAAGTTACCAGAACTCCGACCCTTTGGTTTGTCCAAAAGGAGATCCACATCGGGCTCACCGACCTATTCGTCGACTCGCTGAATGGTGCATGAGCTTGCCTAACTGCCTCTATTCCCCAAATTTCAAATTTTCAACCTGCACATCTAACAACCGTTATTCAAACAACAAAAATTAAAAACTAAAAACTTGGGTTGCCTCCAAAGAAGCGCCTTATTTAACGTCGTGGCACGATGAAGACACGCTTTCGAGCTTAATTCTTTAGGTCAACCAGTGTGTCACTCGGTAAACCTCCTTTTGGTCTTGGATTTAAATGAGTCAAGATTTAACCCATCTATGTTTCCAACTTCTTAATTGACATCAAATGTGAGGTAACTGTTTGGTTTAGAGATGAGACATCATATTTCATTTCCTTTAGCACCTTGTTCGATCCTTCCACTTTATTGAGAATGCGTGCCAGCATATCTTTAGTGCAGAAGTTTACAGGATCAGCCCTTGGCTCTTTTGGCTTTTGACGCTTATGGGGAGGTACATATCGTTATTTGTCACCATCCCACTCTCTCCAATTCGTACCAAGGTCATGCCATTCCCTATCTTGGTCTCTCCAAATTTCATCGTGATCCCTATTCCAACCTTGATTCCCGCCCGGTCTTGGATAGTTCGGACTGAAAGCTCCAGCCCGATTTTCTAAGAAATGCACTTCTTCATTGTACATAGCTTCAAACTGTGCTTCATCATGATTTACTCCACTAACTCCGACCGCATTCACAGACTTAGAACCATTTCCCATGACATGTTTCGTCAATAGGTACATTTGGGTAATCATCTTGGCCATGTTTTCATCCCGATCTTGGTTCTTTTCCATCTATTCCTTTGTCATCCCAAGGTTCAAAGGAGACACCTGATCTTCTCTAGTGTACCAAGCTCGATTGATTTTGGTTATCTCATCAAGAAGAGTAGATGCCACATCAAACAGTTGTTGCATGATTCCTCCTCGAACAAGCTGGTCTGCCACACCCTTGCTGACCGAATCTAGGCTCCAGTAAAAATATTGTAGAAACACATCGTTCGGAGGTCCATGAGTTGGACATTGGAGCAGAAATTTCTAAAACCTCAACAATGTCTCATGAATAGGTTCACCATCCACTCGCTTAAAGTTCTTAATGTTACCCCTCAACTTTACCATCTTCGAGGGAGGGAAAAACCTTACATAAAATGCATCAGTGAGTTCCTCCCAAGAAGTGATTGATTCCCTTGGTAAGTCAGCCACCCACTTCGTTGCATCCCCCATTAGAGAAAAGGGAAACAAACAAAGTCGGATCGACTCCTGAGTGATGTTCTTGAAAGAAAATGGCCCACACATATCCACAAAGTTTCGAATGTGGTCATGAGGATCCTTAGTAGCAAGACATCCAAAGAGACCATTCACTTGCAACAACTGCAACATAGTGCTAGTCACATGAAACACCGCATTGCCCACAGTCGGAGGCAATCGAATAGCATCCGCACTTCCCAACTGATCTTCGTTGACATCGTGCTAGTTATCGATGTAATCATTGTGCCCAATTTGGCTAGCATTTCTCTCGTTAACACTCATCTCTTCACCTGTTTAAGAGAAGCCAACAAAGAAGAGAAATAAGCTGATTTAACTACAACAAGATCAGTTCACAACTAAACTTCATTAAAAGAATTCCAACCACCACTCCCCGGCAGCGACACAATTTTTGATAACGCTCAACTACACTTCATCCGATTTTAAGTGTAGGCGGTCACAATCAAGTATAAACCCAACTAAGAGTTGGGGTCGATCCCAGAGGGAGTGATACGGTAAAGAATTCGATTACGAAGTAAAATAGTTTTCTAAACATTTGTATATGTAGACATTTTCCCAACAATAAAGTAAATGAAAAGGGGTTGACAATAAATGTCAAATGGGGGGATTTGAGTGAACTGTTAACAACTACGAACAAACGGGAGTAAACAAGTATAGGAGATTTCTATTGAGTGTGATCAATTGAATGCCAATTTCATAAAATGAGTGATTATTATTTACTAGAAGTCGTTGAATCTCTGTGGATAGGCTAGGCTTTAGGTGCAATAGCTATTTCTTAATCAACTATCACGAATCAAGCGAGTTCTTTCAAACCTTGAAAAGCAAAACACATATAAACAACCCAATACCTCAATCAATCAACTTTTTCAAGCTAGATTAGTAGGATTGGATTTAGACCCACTTTCTCAAGCTAAGTCTACAATAACCCAATCACAACAATCATCAACCAATAGTTTTAACTCTAATACTTCTTTCTCAAGCAAGCTTAGAATGCTAATCTAGAATTGTATTTGCAACTACAATTCATCAGTTGAAACTCAACTATTAATTGAACCCACTTTAAATCAATAATAAAATCAGTAAATACTAACACTTATAAGTTAATTGACACATTCAATCACATAATCACACCCCCAAGAATGGGGGGTTTTAGCCAAAAATCATAAAGAGCAAGAAATTGTTACCAACTATATTTTCCAACAATTTGGGTAACAATAAACAAGTCTTCAAATGCTCCAATTAAAACTAAACATCAAATAAACCCTAAATCTCTACTCAAAAAGTGTAAGAACAATGTTTTGAATGTTTAGGATCAAAAATTCAGAACTGGACAATGTGGAAACTCATATTCTTCTATTAAAATTGGCATTTATACGCTTCCAAAATTTCAGCTACGGAGTCATTCAGCGAAATAAGTCGGGCTTCGCCGGCTTACTCGGCGATGTGTCGAATGCTCCCTTCCATTACCTTTTTGGCTTAAATTTTCATCACCTCTCTTCTGTGACTTTAGGCGATCAAGGTTGACATCGCCGGTCCATTCGGCATGTCGCTGAACCATCAATTTGCTCACCGAGTTGGTCTTGTCCATGGGCTTGCCTGCTGGAACTTTTGGAGTGCTAAAGATCTACTCGGCGAGTCGCTAAGTACCACCCTTGCTTTTCTTCAGCTTTTTTGCTTTTTTTTGTCTGGTAGTGCCCTTTACTTGCTCTTTTACCTTCATTACTGTAAATTAGCATTTAACATCAGTTTAGAGCATAAAATAGGCTTTGAGGTCACTAAAACTTAGAATATTAAGCCCTAAATGAGTTGAAATCCCTAAATCATCACCTAGTATGTGATTGCGGCCGAAGTTATGTCACTAGAGGAGCAGAAGATGCTCAAAGTGTTCTTGAGGCTTTCACTTCCGAGGTTTTCAGGAGCTATGAGTGAGGATGCCCACGAGTTTCTAACTACTTACCATGAGTAGCTGCATACCTTGGGTCACGTGGAGTCGAGAGGAGCAGACTTCACTTTGTATCATCTTGATGGGCCAGCTAGACAGTGGTGGCATGCATTTGTTAAGACTAGACCAGTTGCATGTCCTCTGATCACCTGGACCAAGTTTTCTAAGACCTTTTTGGCCAGGTTTATTCCTCGCAGCGTCAGAGATCACCTCAGGAATCTGTTCTCTAGGTTGGAGAAGGGTTCGATAACAATGTCTGAGTACGAGGTGAGATTTCATAAGCTTTCCCACCATGCTACCACGATTCTACCAACTGAGGAGGAGAGGGTTTGGTGCTCTGTTCGTTGGTTGAGATTGCAGGTGATCAGCCCGCCTAAACTTTATTTGACCCTGGATCTACATATTCCTATGTGTCTGTATATTATGCCTTTTGTATAGGTATGAGTTCTGAGCCTATGGCAGCGCCGTACGTGTGTAGACCCCCGTGGGTGAGTCTTTAGTGGTAGATCAATTGTTTTGATCTTGCTTAGTTACTTTCCAGGGGTGTGACAACTGGGCTGACCTTATATTGTTAGATATGCTTGATTTTGATGTGATTATGGGCATGGACTGGTTATCTCCCTACCGTGTAGTTTTAGTTTATTTCTCTAAGAGTGTTACCTTAGCCATACCTTGTGTTCCCCTGATGGTGTGGTAGGGCTCCGTTAGCAGCACACCGGTTGGTATTATCTCTTTTGTTCAAGCTCAGAGGCTAGTGGCTAGCGGGTATTTGTCTTATTTGGCCTATGTGTGATATGTGAGTAAGGATGTCCCTTTAGCTGAGTCCATTGCAGTTGTCCATAATTTTGGAGATGTGTTTCCTACCGACCTACCTGGACTACCCCCGAGTGTGATATTGACTTTCTAATCGAGATTGAGCCGGCTACTTGGCCTATTTTTATTTTTCCATATCAAGTGGCCCCTGCAGAACTTAGGGATCTAAGTGTTCTAATTCAATACCTTTTGGGTAAGGGGTTCATCAGGCCTAGTGTATCTCTTGTGGGTGCTCATGTTATATTTGTGAAAAAGAAGAATGGTTCAATGTGCATGTGTATTGATTATAGGCAGTTGAATAAGGTCACATTGAAGAACCGCTACCACATGCCTAGGATTTTTACCATCAGTTGAGGATTAAGGTAGTGTACATCCCGAAGACCGTATTTAGGAATCGATAGGGTCATTATGAGTTCCCAGTGATATCTTTTGGGTTGACTAATGCCCTTGCCTCCTTCATGGACTTGATGACGTAGGTGTTCAGGCCATACCTTGATTTGTTCTTCATGGTTTTCATAGATGATACTTTGGTATACTCGCTGAGTAGGAGTGATGATGAGCAGCATTTGAGGATTGTGCTCCAGGCTTTGAGAGATCAACAACTATATGCCAAGTTCTCAAAGTGTGAGTTTTGGCTTGAGTCTATAGCATTCTTGGGGCACGTGGTGTCCAATGATGGTATCATGGTAGATCCGACAAAGATTGAGGATATTCATGATAGGGCGAGACCCATTTTAGTTACTGAGGTTCAGAGCTTCGTCAGTTTAACGGGCTACTACACACGATTTGTGGATGGCTTCTCCACTATTGAAGCACCTTTAACCTGGTTGACCTGCCTTGATGTCCCTTTTGAACGGTCTGAGGAGTGTGAGTTGAGCATTAGGAAGCTCAAAGAGTTGCTGACTGTTGCTCCTGTATTGACTCTTCCAATTGAGGGTGAGGGCTTCACATTTTATTTTGATGCATCCATCGTTGGTTGGGTTGTGTATTGATGCAAAGAGATTGGGTTATTGTTTATGCGTCGAGACAGCTTAGGCTACATGAGCTCAACCACCCCACTCATGAGTTAGAGTTGGCGATGGTAGTTTTTGTGCTTATGATCTTGAGGCACTGCCCTTATAGAGTTCATTGTGAGATCTACACTGATCACGAGTCTTCAGTACATCATGAGCCAGAGGGATCTTAATTCGAGGCAACATCAATCGGTTGAGCTTCTGAAGGACTACGAACTCTCTATTCTCTACCAACCGAGTAAGACGAATTTGGTGGCAGATGCCTTGAGTCAGAAGGCAGTGAGTATGGGTAGTCTAGCCTTCTTATCTACTATGGAGCAACCTTTAGCTTTGGATATTCAGTCCTTAGCTTACCAGATGGTGTTGTTGGATGTTTCGAATTCTAGGTGTGTTCTTGCCTATGTGGGAGCTTAGTCCTCTCTCCATTATCAGATCTGGAGCCGTCAGCTTGAGGATGAGGCCTTGGTGGAACTTTGAGATCGAGTGTTAGCGGGTGATACTCGTCAGATTACCTAGACTCATACGAGATTTTAAGGTTTGCAGGTCGTATTTATGTCCTGAGAATTAGAGGTGTTAGTTAGTTAATACTTTGTGAGGCACTTTATTCTAGATATTCTACTCATCATAGCACCGTAAAGATGTATCATGAACTGAGACACCATTACTGGTGGGGTCAACTTGAGGAGAGATATTATAGATTATGTTTATTGTGTCCTGAGTTGTCAGTGGGTGAAGGCCGAGCATTTGAAACTTGGTGGTGAGTTCCAGAGATTACCTATTCTAGAATGGAAGTAGGATCGCATCAATATGGATTTTGTGACGGGTTTTCCTCGGTTTTCTAAATGTATTGAAAGCATTTGGGTGATTGTTGATCGATTGGCCAAATCAACACACTTTCCCTTGTTCAGTCTTTATTCAGTGCTGAGAGGTTAGCACATATCTATATTCGTGACGTTGTTTGTCATCATGGTGTGCCTATCTCCATTGTATTAGATTGGGGTGCTTAGTTTACATCTTGCTTTTAGAGGACTTTTCAAGAGGAGTTGGGCACCCACGTTGATCTTACCACAACTTTTCACCCGTAGAATGATGGTCAGTCAGAGCATACTATTCAGGATATTGAGGACATGTTACATGCTTGTGTTTAAGAGTTTGGAGACCAGTGGGATCAATTCTTGCCTTTGGCGGAGTTTGCGTACAATAATGGCTACCATTCTAGCATCCAGATGGCCTTGTTTGAGGCCTTATATGGTAGGCGTTGTCGCTCTCCAGTTGGTTGGTTTGAGTCTATAGAGCCTAGACCACGTGGCATAGACTTTGAGATCGAGTGTTAGCGGGTGATACTCGTCAGATTACTTAGACTCATACGAGATTTTGAGGTTTGCGGGTCGTATGTATGTCCTGAGAATTAGAGGTGTTAGTCAGTTAATACTTTGTGAGGAACTTTATTCTAGATATTCTATTCATCATAGCACCGTAAAGATGTATCGTGAACTGAGACACCATTACTGGTGGGGCCGAATTAAGGAGAGATATTGTAGATTATGTTTATTGTGGACTGAGTTATCAGTGGGTGAAGGCCGAGCATTTGAAACTTGGTGGTGAGTTCCAGAGATTACCCATTCTAGAGTGGAAGTAGGATCGCATCACTATGGATTTTGTGACGGGTTTGCCTCAGTTTTCTAGAGGTATTGAAAGCATTTGGGTGATTGTTGATCGATTGGCCAAATCCTCACACTTTCCCTTGTTCAGTATTTATTTAGTGCTGAGAGGTTAGCGCATATCTGCATTCGTGAGGTTGTTTGTCTTCATGGTGTGCCTGTCTCCATTGTATTAGATTGGGGTGCTCAGTTTACATCTAGCTGTTAGAGGACTTTTCAAGATGAGTTGTAACCCGCGTTGATCTTACCACAACTTTTCACCCATAGACTGATGGTCAGTCAGAGCATACTATTCAGGATATTGAGGACATGTTACAGGCTTGTGTTTAAGAGTTTGGAGACCAGTGGGATCAATTCTTGCCTTTGGCGGAGTTTGCGTACAATAATGGCTACCATTCTAGCATCCAGATGGCCCTGTTTGAGGCCTTATATGGTAGGCGTTGTCGCTCTCCAATTGGTTGGTTTGAGTCTATAGAGCCTAGACCACGTGGCATAGACTTGATTCAAGAGGCTTTGGAGCAGGTGAGGGTGATTCTGGACAGACTTTCGACAGCTCAGAGAAGGCACATGAGTTATACTGATCGTAGGCAGCGACCTTTGGGTTTTTAGTTATTGATAAAGTTTTCCTTCGTGTGTCTCCTATGAAGGGCATGATGAGATTCGGGAGGCGGGGTAAACTTAGCCCCATGTATATTAGGCCTTTTGAGATCCTTCGCACAATTGAAGAGGTTTCCTATGAGTTAGCTTTGCCTCCAATGTTCTCAGCTATCCAACAGGTCTTTCATGTTTTGATGTTGCGCCGATATGTTCCTGATGACTCACATGTGCTTCAGTATGATGCAGTACAGTTTGATGATTGCTTGACCTTTGTAGAGTAGCCCATTGCCATTCTTGCCAGAGATGTGCAACAGTTGCACTCAAGAGACATTCCTGTTGTTAAGGTCCATTGGAGGCATCATCCAATTGAGGGGGTACCTGGGAGACCGAGCATGATATGCGGGAGTAGTTTCCAGGCTTGTTTGATCCTTCAAGTACTTCATCACTTTTACTTTCTGATACGCCCAAATTACACCTCCCAAAATAAGTATAAGCGGTCTTTGTCAAATAAAGAACCTAACTGTTAGGTTATGGTCGATCCCACGAGGAATATGGTTCAGACTTAGGCTAACTTACGATTATCTACGTTTAGTCAGATTATTTCCGAGAAAACTAACAAAGGGGAGGGGGTTTGTAAACAAAATAGCAGTTTGTTGATTTGTATCACTAAGTAACAAGTAAACAGGATTCACAGTTTGAGATGAAAACTAGGGTATAAGTGTTCCCCACAAGCTCTTAACGCCGTATTCCTAATAATAGTAACTCTATCCTAATGTTAACATGCAAGGTTAATAAGTTAGGTATCCCTAAGTGATTGGTCTTCCAAGTAGGAAATTTTACCACGCAACTTGGTCCGTCTACGGGTGTATGCTTTACTAACCCTAACCCAGATTAGCATTCGCAGTATTAAGGTTAGGCTATTGGATAGCAGCTAAACACGTCTAAATCTCCGTTGTTTAATCCTTTTCTCATTCATTACTTCCTTGGTCCGTCAAGTAGGAACGAGGCGAGTTCTAACGTTGGCCACCGTTGAAAAGCATTCAAAATGAAAGGATTAACAATACATGCATAAACACTATTCTAGAATTACTTTATTATTAGTCATACACTGTTAATTGCTCATGGTTCCCACAACCCTAGTTGTGGATTTATCTACTCATGCTTGAGAATTTACAATTAATGTTAGGGTTAAGAAAATAAATCATGAACTTACAATTAGAATAGTTGAATACCGTAATCTTCAATTGAAATTCAAACCCAAATATCATGAACCAAGCTTCAAGAATTAATTGCCAAAGATGTTTGCAAAATAATACTTGAGGTAAAAACAAAATATCTCAAAGTGTCTAACAACCAAAAAATGAAAAATACAACTTATATTTATAGCAACGAAAGCCTAAACCAAGTAGGAAAATAAAATATAGGAAATTGCGGTTTGGACGCAGTTTTGATCGACGACTAATGAGTTGGGGATTTCGACTCATTTTGGGATTAATATTCTATGTTTTAGTGTCCTCAATGCCTATTTTATGCTCTAAACTGATGTTAAAATGCTAATTTACAGCAATGAAGGCAAAAGAGCAAGGCAAGGGCATTATCGGGTAAAAAGGAGCGAAAAAGCTGAAGAAAAGCAAGGCTGATACTCGCCAAAACCGCTCGGTGACTCGCCGAGTGGATCTCCAGCTCGCCAAAAGTTCCAGAAGGCAAGCCCGAGGACAAGACCAGCTCGGCGAGCAAATTGATGGTTCGGCGACACACTGAATGGACTGGCGATGTCAACCTTGATTGCCTAAAGTCACAGAAGAGAGGTGGGGAAAGGCTAAGCCAAGAAGGCGATGGAAGGGAGCATTCGGCGCATCACCGACCAGGTTGGCGAAACTCGACTTATTTCACCGAATGACTCCGAAGCTGAAATTTTGGGAGCGTATAAATGAAAATTTTAAAAGAAGAAAATAGAGTCCCACATTGTCCGGTGCTGGGTTTTTTATCTTGAGCCTTCTAAACTTTGTTTTTTACACTTTTTTAGTAGAGATTTAGGGTTGGTTGGTTTTCAGCTTTAATTGGAGCATTTGAAGACTTGGGGATTGTTTCCTAATCTAATGGAAAACATAGTTGGTAACAATTTCTTGCACTTTATGATGTTTGGCTAAAACCCCCATTCTTGGGGGTGTGATTATGTAATTGAATGTTTCAATTAGCTTATGGGTGTTAGTATTTACTGATTTTATTGTTGATTTGAAGTGGGTTCAATTAATAGTTAAGTTTTAATTTATGAGTTGTAGTTGGAAATACAATTCTAGTTTAGCACTCTAAGCTTGCTTGAGAAGGAAGTATTAGAGTTAAAACTATTAGTTGATGATTGTAGTGATTTGGTTATTGTAGACTTAACTTGAGAAAGTGGTCTAAATGCAATCCTACTAATCTAGCTTGAAAAAGTAGATTGATTGAGGCTGTTTATATGTGTTGTGCTTGTCGAGGTTCGAAAGAACTCGCTTGATTCGTGATAGTTGATTGAGAAATAGCTATTGCACCTAAAGCCTAGCCTACCCACTAAGATTCAACGACTTCTAGTAAATAATAATCACTCATTTTGCGAAATTGACATTCAACTGATCACATTCCCAAGAAATTTCCTATACTTGTTTACTTCTGGTTGTTCGTAGTTGTTAACTGTTCACTCAAATGCCCCTATTTGACATTAATTGTCAACCCCTTGTCATTTACTTTATTGTTGCGAAAATGTCTACATCTACAAATGATTAGAACAATATTTTACTTCGTAATCAAATTATTTACCATATCACTCCCTCTGGGATCGATCCCAACTCTTAGTTGGGTTTATACTTAATAGCGACCGCCTACACTTAAAATTGGATGAAGTGTAGTTGAGCATTATCAACGACAACATCCTACGGACTTTGGATTAGCCAACGGTCCGTGGTTCCCCTCTGTGGTTCAGTAGTTGGCCAAAAATCATGGTCTTCAATCGACGGTCATCACCTACGGTCCGTCCTGTTCCTCCGTGGTTCAGATACTGGAACTCAACTTTCTGAATCAATCGACGGACACTAATCTACGATTCGTTGTCCATACTACGGGGAGTTTTTTGCCTCCACGGTTCCATACTTGGTCAGACTTCCTTGAACTCACGATCCACGCCTCTTTACCTACGGCCCGTCTACTGGACGACGACTCGTGGTTGGGATTCGTCAACTGCCACTTCTGCTACTTCAACTCTTTTCTCACTCAACTGCTCCAAACCTATTTCTTGCAAAAATTACATAAAAATACCATCATATCTAATAACAAAATTCCCAAGACTCACACAAACTTCAAGTATAATGCATCAAAAATACCGTAAACTCACGAAATATCAATACCCTCAACTTAAAATTATTGTTTCTCCTCAAGCGACACTATAAATTCTTAACAACACTCATGTAGAAGCACACACACAAACTCAAGCAATCACATGACTTTCTCTATCTACTCTTCCACGTAGTGCGGATCCTCTCATTTAGACTTAATAAGCTAACTCATGTGGATCAAAACACGACATAGACAAACCAATAGATATGATCACATACACAATCAACAATCACCAAGATACCAACTTTCCAACAATGTAACTAGTGCCCTTACCACAAAGAAATCCTTTTTCTCACACAACATCTGATATTTTAGCTTAAAGATTCAGTCAACACTCACGCTCAGAAGTGAATTGAAAGATAGTTAGTGCTCAATACCATAGGCTTGCCCTTATTTTCTCTACTTTGACTTTCCAGACTGGTTAACTAGGATCACTATAGGGCTTTCTTAGCTTGTAATGTAGGCTCAGGGTCAGGTATGGTACATTTGAATCTTTTAGTGACTTTTCTTGCCTCCTTGACATTACATTGGCCATTTACCTCTTTTCACAACCCATTTTGACATCGTTTTGTTTTCTACTCTTTTCCTTGACTTATTTCAGCACGGATGTGACTTTAACTTTTTCATTCTTTCTTGCTTCATTTTTTTCCATCTTTTATTCAAGAATTATCACTCTTTTGTTTCTTTTGGATTCAGTCACACCTTTTACTATCCTTTCATCTTTTTTTCTTCTTCTACAAACAACTCTTTTCATATCCTTTTATTTCAGTTTCCTTCTTCATATCCACCCTCCACTTATGTATTTTTCATGAGTTGAGGTGTACGATATCCTAGGTAGGACCAGGGCCAAGACTAAGGTAACTTCTGAATTAGCCACCCTCAACTTAGGCTTTTGGCCTAAGTTAAGGTGCACAATGTCGAAGGAGGGACCAGGGCCAAGACAAATATTTAGGGAAGGTGAGTTAGGTGCATTGAAAGAAATGGTATTCATTAGGCTAAAAAATTTGGATCAAAGGGAGCATTTATTTCTTTTGGTTGGTTTCATTTAGGCTCCAGTGGACTTATTATCAACAAGGGCCTATGATCATTTCCCAATTTCCAGCCTAGATCATCTTAGCAGGACCAACGAGGTAAGTTCTAGATTGGCACTTACTATATGAATATACAAAATCACCTCAAACATACTTGGCACATTGTTCCATTGTTGAATCATTGACGCATCTAGTTCAAGTTCTAGCTAAAGTCATGCTATCATACCGGTTCTTATCATGTCATCTGATGATCCAACACATTCAACTCATTACGTCTACAAATACAACACAATTTTAAATTTTTGACAGGTATCAATTTTTTATGCCATCATGCTTTCATTCATTTAGTCTACTTCTACACTGATACAATCCTAAAGATGCCGGTTCAAAAGAAATGTAAAACAGACCCTTGGGGAAAAAGAACACAGGCAAGAAAACCCTAAGAGAGGGTTATGAGTTGGGTTACTCAGACTTCACCCTACCACTCACAACCCATTCACCCCACCTCCACAAAAATACAATGTGATAGCCCTCAATGCATAAAAAATGTCAAACAAAGGGTGAAACAAACCTGTGGCGCATAAGTGCCGAAGACCCATCAAGCAGCCGGTGGGTTTGGTTTCCCGAAACCCGTTGGATCATCACGAGTGACGCCCTAAGTGCGCCCTCAACAGTACTGGGAGCACCATCAAGAGTGCTCCTCTAAATAGATGCACCTGGAGCCATCTCACGCGCTCTCCACTGCCGCAGCTCCTCCTCAAAAAGAGATTGTCACTGTGCTGCCTCCAACTGCTGCCGCTTTCTCTTCCTGGCCCGTCAGGCCTCATCTGCATCACTAGTTTGTTTAGAAGAGTGGGTGCTCTTCCCAGCCACATGGGAAGGGCCATGTACCGGTATCTCATCCCCAAATAGTGCACTCAGCACCACATCATCTGCCTCTACCTCAAGTGTGGACTCGGGGAAAACCTCAGTAGGAGCAAGAAGTGCATCAACATCAGATCGGAGCCTAGCCAACTCCGTCTGGAAAGTAGTGAGATCAACAGTAGGCCCAGGCTGGGGCCTCGCCAATACCCTGAGATCGAATGCATCCAACTTCTTATGGACAGCCTTGATCTTCTCATCCGTCATCCTCTCCATGCGAGCCTCCGACTCCTCCACAGACCTCTGCATCCATGGTCTCATATGCTTCAACAGTTTGTCCATTTGAGTCTCTAATTTCTTGACTTGGGCCGCAGGTATCAAAACAGACCCTGAAGGGGTAGCAGCACGTGAAGAGCTCGTAGCATGACTAGTGCAGGTTGAAGGGGGAGCCCTTGCCTTGGCCGTAGTGGAAGGTATAGTAGCATCATCATCCTGCTCAGCCTAAAACTGATCAACACCTCTAGCTAGATCAGCACCCAATGATGGGACTGCAACCGGTGTACTCTTACGATGGGCAACTGGGTTCATATCATCCTGTATCAAACCTACATCAGGTGTCTTGGTCACGTCGACCAACCTATCACAATGCCAGATCGGTATAATAGCCTCTCTACACAGGTAAAAAATCAGGCATGGAAAGGGTAAGGTAGTAGTCCGCCGGAAAGCCCTCTCATGAATCTTCACAATAATGATCCTGGCAAAGTCAATCTCAAGTCCTGCCATCAGTGCACCAAGCATCACTGCGTGGTCCCAAGTGACAACATTATCTACCTGTGTGTGGGACAGTCTGTGTCGGATGATAGACTACAAAAATTTAGCCTCGAAATTCAAAGTTGCCTTTCGGATAGGCAACTGCATATTTTTGACCCACTCTATGCTTTCTCCCTCATCAGCAATGTGTTGGGCCATCCAATGTAGCAGTGACTCCCTTTACTCGGAGTCTCAAAAAGATCTGCCCTGTACTATCCCCATCCGATAATCGTACTCTGCCATATTAATAGGCTGAGCATGTGATGGGACGTAAATAAAACGACGGATAATGGACTCTAAAATATCCACAGATAGGCTCCTCACCATAGTAGACAATAGAGGGGGCTGAGCCAAAGGCTTGGCTCGTGGTGGTAGGGCATTGTTCACTGTGGCTGCATATGAAGCATATAACTCCCTCACCATATCCTCATTGTATTTGCCCAGATTGTCTGCCATCCAGTCACACCTGTGCTTCTTTAAGAGGTCAGAAATAGTGGGCACAGTGTGGAGGCTCCCAGTCAACACTTGACGCTCCTCAGTAATAGACGAGCAACCTTCCGGTGTTCATTCAAAGCTTTCCCATCAAAGTAGATCTGAAACTGCCCTTCGACGCACCACATGTTCGCCTCAGTGGAGATGTGTACCGGCTCAACTCTAATACCAGGGGGATCATGAGCTTCACCAGAGCTAGTGGCATTGGAGGCTGAGACTGGTGTTCCACTGGAACTAGACCTGGATTACGACTCTTCTGCATGCTCGGCCCTCTCCTCACACTGGGCGGCAGTGACCTCGACCTCATCGTCTGATAATATGACCTGCCTAGACGTGTGACTCATGGTAACATGTACAGTAGGGGAGCCTTTAGTGGTCTCCGGGACATACTCATCACCACTAGACTCATGAATTAGTCGACAGGAAGGTGCTATGGACTTGGACTTGTCTTTCCTCTGGTAGACGTGTTCTTTCTTTGGAGCCATTTGACCTGTAAAGGACTAGTTAGTAAACAAAGAAATTTAAAAGGACCAAGAAAAATTTTTAGAACAAAAATTTAACTTAGAAAAATATTTAGGCATTCTAGGACAGTAGTTGTTTTTGGGACCTACGGTGGGTACCTACGGACTATCGATTGAACGACGGGCCGTTAGTCCCCTCCGTAGGTCAGGAAGTCAACTTTTTGGTTTCTGAAGTTGGAACCACGGTCATGCAGAACGGTCTGTCGATTGAACGACGGACCGTAGTCCATGTCGTGGCTTACAACTTGGGCTACTGTTGTGTTACTTGGAACAACAGACCTAGATCTACGGTGCGTAGGTTTCCCCACGGTCCGAGGATCGTGGTCGTTGACCAGTTCTACTGCTTCTATGATTTACTTAACAATAGGCACACATCAACTACGAATGATAACTTCTATACAACATCTAGAACATGTATTTCGACATATTTACATGGTATTCTATAATTCCTAGGATTTCAATCATGTAATTTATTCTTTCAAACAACAAAACTTTGAAACCCTAAGTCAAGAACTTCAACTAGACATATAAATCCCATTATTCAGATCCATTAATCAACACACTCAAAATACCATCATCCCAAGGGTCATTTCAAACTCATTTTACGGATTTAAACATGTAATTTCTACCCAAGGTCAAGTACAACTTTGTGATTTCAATTTAAACAGTGAAAAGTTCAAATAGCTTGAAATCGCTTACCTTACAAGTAATGCAAAGTTGGTGAGTGTGTTTGCAGTGAGTTCTTCATACCCTAATCAAATACTGACACCGAACCTGGACCTTTTCTTTAGCTAGATAGAGATATGGGACGAGAAATAGGAAAGAAAAAGGAAGAAAATTTGAGAGAATAAGTGAGAGATTCTGGGGGAGAAGGAAATGGAGTAATTATAGGAGTGCTTTGGTGAAATGAAGGGTTGGGATTGTGTAGGGGTGGTTATTTTGGGAGTTGTAACGGTTGGGGAAGAAAGAAGGAAATAGGTGTTGCTTTTAAAAATGAAGAGTTTTAAAAGAAAGAGGTCCTGGTCGGGTCGACTATAACCATAGTTTGGATCCATGAAACCCGTCGACGGTCTGTGAGTCAATCGATGGGTTCCGTGGTTCTACCTAACACTTAGTGATTTTCAGAAAACATACCTGGGGTCTACGGTCCATCGATTGAACGACGGACTGTAAATGGGAACCGTAGACCACTGCAGTAGCAGTTATTTTTGAAGATCTTCCGTTGCTTTCCTGCACAGGTAGCAAACATTAGGACTTCCTTTTTTTTACATTTTCTTGACTCTTTTTTGACAGGGACCTTATTCTATCATATTCTAGCCAATCTCTAAAAATTACAATAAAAACTACACTTCTATATAAGAAAAGAAAGCTAAAAGTTTAAAAATAATAATAATAAACATTCCTAAGATTGGCTAGATATTTGTGTAGCCTCCCAAGTAGCGCTTGATTTAACATCGCGGCACGACGCAGACACCTTGATTACTTAGACTTCATCAACACCACACTTCTCTATTACTTCATTGACTTCTTCAGACTTCCCCAATTAGACCTTTATCCATTGACCATTCACCTTGAATCTCGTTCCTTCATTATTCTCAAGTTCAACCGCTCCATGTGGGAATACTTGAGTCAATTTGAAAGGCCCGGTCCACTTGGACTTGAGCTTTCCGGGGAACAAGCGCAACCTTGAGTGAAATAAGAGTATCAAATCAATGGGAGCAAATTCTCGTTTGTCGATCTTTTGATCATGGTACTTCTTCATCTTCTCCTTGTACAAGGCTGAACACTCATATGCTTTCAGGCGAAACTCATCGAGCTCATTCATCTCATCCAATCTTTGACTTGATGCGGCGCCCCAATCCAAGTTCATCTTTTTGAGTGCCAACATCGCTTTGTGCTCTAGCTCTACAGGAAAATGACAAGACTTCCCATATACAATTTTGTAGGGGGACATACCTATGGGAGTTTTGAATGCAGCACGATAAGCCCATAGAGCATCATTGAGCCTTCTTGACCAATCAGTTCTGTTGGCATTCACAGTCTTCGCAAGAATTTGCTTTATCTCTCTATTCGATACTTCAACTTGCCCACTAGACTGCGGATGATACAGGGTTGCTACGCTGTGACAAACACCATACTTCTCAAGCAAAGCATTGAACAACTTATTGCAAAAGTGAGAACCTCCATCGCTGATTATTGCCCTTGGTGTACCAAATCTTGAGAAGATATTCTTTTTCAGAAATGCGGTGACACTCTTTCCTTCATTATTTGAAAGCGCAACTGCTTCCACCGCTACAAGAATATACTTCATCCCATTCGAACTCACAAATGGACCCATGACGTCAAGATCCCAAACATCAAACAATTCAATCACTAATATCGGGTTCATTGGTAGTTCTTGCTTCCTTAAAATTCCTCCTTCTCTTTGACAACGACCACAAGACTTGGCAAAGTCATCAGCATCTTGGTGGATAGTAGGCTAGTAATACCCACATTGCAAGATTTTATGAGCAGTCTGAATACCACAATGGTGCCCACCCACAGGGGATGAATGACACCCCTCTAGTATACTCATCATCTCAACCTCGGGCACACATCGATGAATAATCCCATCAGCACAAATACGAAACAAGTAAGGCTCTTCCCAAAAGAATTTCTTCACATCAGACATGAATTTTTTCCCTTGGTGAAATGACAGATCCGAAGGCACCAAATCACTTGCCGAATAATTAGCAAAGTCTGCGAACCAAGGAATAAGGTCATAAGAGGCAGCCAATACCTGCTCATCAGGGAATTCATCATTAATTTTGACTCCATCTTTTAACTTGATCATAGATTCTTCTTCTAATCTGGACAAGTGATCATCAACTTGATTTTCTGTCCCTTTCTATCTTTCACCTCAAAGTCGAACTCTTGCAACAATAATACCCACCTAATCAACCTTGGTTTTGCATCCTTCTTAGCCATAAGATACCTTAATACGGAATGATTAGTATGCACAATGACTTTAGTGCCAAGCAAATAGGACCTAAACTTTTCAAATGTGAAAACCACAATAAGCAATTCTTGTTCAGTAACAATATAGTTCTATTGAGCAATGTTCAACGCCTTGCTCGCATAATAAATAGGATGAATAATATTTTCTCGCCTCTGTCCCCATACTACGCCAAGTGCCACCCCACTTGTATCACACATTACTTCAAACGGTTGTCCCCAATCCGGAGAAATGATTATTGGTGCGGAAGTCAACTTCTCTTTCAACTCTTTAAATGCTCCCAGACAAGCATCATCAAACTCAAACTTGGACTCCTTTTCGAGTAGTTTGCACAATGGGTGTGAAATTTCTGAGAAATCCTTTATCAACCTCCTGTAGGAACCTGCATGTCCTAGAAAACTTCTAACACCTTTTAGAGAGATGACTGGTGGCAGTTTTTCTATTACCTCAACTTTAGCTCTATCAACTCCAATTCCTCTCTGCGAAATCCGATGACCCAGAACTATACCCTCTTTCACCATGTAGTGGCATTTTTCCCAGTTGAGCACAAGATTGCACTCTTCACACCGTTTTAGCACCTTAGCCAAATGAGTCAGACAATCATCAAATGAATCACCAACTACAGATAAATCATTCATAAATACCTCTATCATATCCTCCACCATATCAGAAAATATAGACATCATGCAACGCTGAAAGGTCGCCGGAGCATTAAATAAACCAAACGACAGTCTCTTGAATGTGAAAGTCCCATAAGGGCAAGTGAAAGTGGTCTTCTTTTGGTCCTACGGAGCTATGGAAATCTGATTGTAGCCCAAATACCCATCTAGAAAACAATACCAACCCTTTCCAGCGAGACGATCTAACATATGTTCCATGAACGACATTGGGAAGTGGTCTTTCTCAGTCCATGCATTCAACTTGCGATAATCCATACACACTCTCCAACCAGTCACCAGCCTCATTGGAACGAGCTCATTCTTTGCATTGGGAACCACAATGATTCCTCCTTTCTTTGGCACACATTGAACTGGGCAAACCCAACTACTATCAGCAATAGGATACACCACTCCAAAATCTAACCACTTGATGATTTCCTTCTTCACAACCTCTTGCATCGGGGGATTAAATCTTCGTTAGTGCTCAATACTTGGCTTGGTGTCCGGCATAAATTGAATTTTATGAGTACAAATGCCCGGTCGAATACCAACAATATCTGCAATAGTCCATCCTATAGCCCTTTTGAATTGCTTCAATACTAATATAAAAGCCTCTATTTTGCCTTCACTTAAGTCAGCAACAACTATCACCGGTAAAGTACTATTCTGGCCCAAAAATACATACCTTAAGTGAGATGGAAGAGCCTTAAGCTCCAACTTTGGAGGCTCATCAATAGATGGTTTTGCTGGGGGACTGTCTCAATTCTTCATGTCTAAGTCTAACTTCCTTGGTTTGTGATGAAACTCGACTCCATTAAGTGCAGTGACAAGCTAATCATATTCATCAATACCATCTCCGTCAAAGTTCATTATCACAGCCGCCGGTGCCTCAACACCTAGCCTTTCCTCAATAGATACGTCTGATTCTTGCTCAACAACATGATTTACCAGTGATACCGACTTAAGATCACTTCCATGCTGCATAGATCAACATATATTAAAAGTTACTTCTTCATTATTTAATCAAAACTTCATCTGCCCTCTTTCCATATCAACCAAAGCATACCCAGTCGCAAGAAATGTCCTCCCTAAGATGATGGGGACCTCAAAATCAACCTCACAATCCAGTATCACAAGTCCGCCTGCAAGATGAATGTCTCAACTTTCACAAGGACATCTTGGAGAACTCCAATCGGTCTCTTCACAATTCTATCAGCCATAAGCAACCATATTGTAGTCTGCTTGAGAGTCCTTAGACCCAACTTTTTATAGATTGACAACGACATCAAGTTAATGCTAGCACCCAAGTCACACAGGGCCTTCGCAAAGTGCATTATACCAATCGTACATGGAATAGTGGAAGCTCCAGGATCCTCTTTATTCTGCACCGGTGACCTAGTAGCAATGGCACTACAATGCTGCAACTTGTCTTCACTTTCAAAACCTACAGCCCTCTTTTTAGTCACCAGATCCTTCATGAACTTCGCATACCCTAGCATATATTCAAGTGCCTTTATCAATGGAACATTTATGGACAACTGCTTCAACATAGTAATGAACCTACGATATTTACCCTATTCAGTCTTTTTCACCAACCTTTGAGGGAAGAGAGGTGGAGGTCTTGGCATGGGGATCACTTTTTGCGTCATCTCACATTCCTTTTCAGTATCATCTTTCGGCTCCTCAAATCCCTCAACTTCATCCTCACCTTTTTCTGCACTTTCCACTTCAGTCGACATGGGAGGGTCTACAGTCTGCTCGAGTAGTGACTGCCATGCAATGACCATCATTTTTTTGGATTCTAGATAGTGTTGCTAGGAAGTGTTCTTGGCTAACGTGGACTCACCATTGTAGACAACTGACCCAACTGCTGCTCAAGTTGCTTAATCGACACTGCATGGGCATCAACCTTTTGACCTATACCAGATAAATCAGTATGCATCTCCTTCACATTGTCATCAGTCGCATCAAACCTCTTCATCATCATTTGCATCATATCTTCAATGCGAGTCATACTAATCTAGCATCTCTATTACCAGGTGGGACATAGGGTACACTCTTCTCATTCCTATTCCCATAACTATTCCGGTTGTAGTTGTTGTCGCGGTTGAAATTTCCATCATAGACATAGTTTCCATCACGGCTGTAGTTACCATAGTTCTGACCTTGGTTTCCTTGACCTTGGTGCCTATTCTACGAATTGGATCCTTGGGAGTTAGTCCGAAAACCCCCGTCTGATCATTCACCAAGTTCGCATCCTCCTCATAAAAGTACTCATCAACAGGTGGGGCTCTAGTTTGATAATTCACAGCATTCACTTTCTTTGCTCTAACGCATACATGTTTCAACACCAAACCAACTTTTTTTCTCAATTGGGCCATCTCTTCACGAATATCATCATTGGATTCACTTGGTGCGGTTTGGACATCGAATGTGCTCCTTCCAGTATTTACTTTTCTAGTACTCTATGCCTTATTGTTCTTGGAGATCTTCTCAAGTTTTTCATCTATCTCATCAACTGTGCACGCTCCATAAGATCCTCCAACAATAGTATCTATCACAACTTTCCCAATGTCATCATGCCCTCTGTAGAAATACTCTTTCAGTGACTCATCATCTATGCGGTGGTTGGGCACCCTCCTCATGAATCCAGTGAATCTATCCCACGAGCTACTCACCGACTCTCCAGGCAATGCTACGAAGTTATTTAGTTTATCCTTAAGATTCAAATTCTTAGACACCGGAAAGTACATCTCCATGAACACCTTATGCAACTGATCAAAGGTCGTGATTGAGTTGTATGGAAACTAAGAGAGCCACAGAGTGGCTTCACCCATCAACGAGAGTGGGAATACTCTTAAGCCTATTACATCAATATTTAAGTCTGGTAATCCCACACTACTCATACAGACACTCTTAACTTTAGTCATATGGCCATATGGATCCTCCGAAGGTAACCCAAAAAACAACCCTCTCGATGTAAGAATTTGCATCAGACTGTTGGTCACCACAAAATAATGTCCCGGAGGTAGTGGAGGGAGAACAATAGCACTAGTTGACTCCATCGAATCATAGTCAACCCTGTAGTTATCACGAACTCTCGGTGCCTGCTAGTTATGCACTTTTTCAGCATTTTCAACATGGCCAAACACATTCACTATTTCGGGGAGTGGCACACCAACTCTATTCCCTTGGCCCTCTCTAATTGGATCATTGTGTGCTTTGAGATTTAAGCCTCTTCCAGCCATTCGTCTCAAAGTTCTTCTCAATTTCGGATCATAGGGAGTCAGAGGGATTGCCTTGACTCCGTGTACTTGGCATACACTAGAGGTAGGGCCTGTAGAAAACAAAAAAACAACACAAAAATATAAAATTAGGAAATACTTGATTAAAGTTCAATAACGAAATTAGTTTAATCTAAAAGTCATATTGCCCGGCAGCGGCGCCAAAAGTTTATACGCCCAAATTACACCTCCCGAAAGAAGTATAAGTAGTCGTTGTCAAATAAAGAACCTAATTGTTAGGTTAGGGTCGATCCCACGAGGAATATGGTTCAGACTTAGGCTAACTTACGATTATCTACGTTTAGTCAGATTATTTCTGAGAAAAGTAACAAAGGGGGGCTTTGTAATTTTTTTTGCAGTTTGTTGATTTGTATCACTAAGTAATAAGTAAACAAGATTCGCAGTTTGAGATATCAATATGAGATGAAAACTAGGGTATAAGTGTTCCCCACAAGCTCTTGACACAATATTCCTAATAATAGTAACTCTATCCTAGTGTTAACATGCAAGGTTGATAAGTTAGGTATCCCTAAGTGATTGATCCTCCAAGTAGGGAATTTCACCATGCAACTTGGTCCGTCTATGGGTGTATGCCTTACTAACCCTTACGCTTAACCCCAGATTAGCCTTCACAATATTAGGGTCAGGCTATTAGATAGCGGCTAAACACATCTAAATCTCCATTGTTTAATCTTTTTCTCATTCATTACTTCCTTGGTATGGAAAATAGGAACGAGGTGAGTTCTAACGTTAGCCACCGTTAAAAAGCATTCAAAATGAAAGGATTAACAATACATGCATAAACACTATTCTAAAATTACTTAATTATTAGTCATACATTTTTAATTGCTCATGGTTCCCACAACCCTAGTTGTGGATTTAACTACTCATGTTTAAGAATTCACAATTCATGTTAGGATTAATAAAATAAATCATGAACTTACGAGTAGAATAGTTGAATACTGTAATCTTCAATTGAAAATCAAACCCATATATCATAATCCAAGCTTCAAGAATTAATTGCCAAAGATGTTTGGAAAATAATCCTTCAGGTAAAAACAAAATATCCCGAAGTGTCTAACAACCATAAAATGAAAAATACAACTTATATTTATAGAGACGAAATCCTAAACCAAGCAGGAAAAGAAAATATAGGAAATTGTGGTATGGACGCGGTTTCGATCAACGACAACAACCTACGGACCATGGATCAGCCAACGGTCTGTGGTTCAGTAGTTGGCCAATAATTATGGTCTTCAATAAACGGTCATCACCTACAGTTCGTAGGTCCATTCACGGTCCATCCTGTTCCTCCGTGGTTCAAGTACTGGAACTCAACTTTTAGAATCAAACGACATATACTAATCTACGGTCCATCATCCATACTATGGGTCATCATTTGCCTCCGTGGTTCCACACTTGGTCAGATATTCTTGAACTCACGACACACGCTTCTTTACCTACGGCCCCTCGACTAGACGACGGCCCGTGGTTGGATTCCGTCAACTGACACTTCTGCTACTTAAGCTCTTTTCTCAATCAACTACTCCAAAACTATTTCCTGCAAAAATTACATCAAAATACCATCATATCTAATAAAAAAATGCCCAAGCTTACACAAACTTCAAGTATAATGCATAAAAAATACAGTAAACTCACGGTATATCACTTTCGTGGATGAAAGTTCTTTTTAGTAGTTGATGTTGTAATGATGTACATGTCATTTCTGTCTTTGTTCCTCTTATTTGTCATTTAGAGCTTTCATGTAGCAACCCCAAGTCATTTATGACTTGCTGGGACTGACAGTTTGGTCACCTAGTCGTTCGTTTGGTTTTTATGTGAGTTTTAGTGTTTTGGGAGATTTTGAACCTTGAATGGTAATTTTTTATGAAGAGTTCTTGAAGATGACCTCAGAATCCAAATCTATCGATTTCATCAGCTCCAAAAAGGTCATTTTAGGCTAGTAGCATAGTCGGCATGACTCCCGAGGCTTTCAGTGTGAGTCTGTGCGGTTACGCATTTTAACTTTCAAGTTGAAGTCTAAGTTTGACTTCAGTCAACATTCTGAGTAAACGATCGCGGATGACAATTCTGTCAGCGCGGTTAGTTTGAAATATCAAGTTTAGTTGAGTGCGACCCTTTGTTTAGGTCCCAAGGCTTTTGAGATAATTTTGAGGTCCTTTTTTGAATTTTGCTTAAAACAAAATTGGGTGTGGAACCCACTTTTCATCAAAACAACCTCAAATGGAAATTTTGATAGTTCCTTTGAGTCAGGAATGTCATTTCTGATGGGGTAGCATATATCGTTTGCACGCACATGGTTTCGAACGAGTCACAAACACCCCGTTGATGTTTTGGGGGCCTTAGCCCTTTTGTTGTCAACTGATGCACGACCGCGTTCATGAACGACATGTGCATTTGCGCACGACTGCGGCATTCGCTGACGGTGTGCTGGTATGCACGGTCGCCCTACATTCATGCCGGTCGGCCGTCAGGCCAATTCATGGTTGGTCACGACCAGCCTGAGTTATAATATTAGAATTGTGATTTATCCCTTTTATTAACTGCGTTATTTGGTGATTCAAAATGCCACGTGCTCATAATTTCATGGGCTACGTGGTGGAGTAGTTGGATTGTGTTGGTGGAACTCCGTTTGAGGTTAATTTTGCAGGTAAGCTGCTACCCCATCTTTTTGAATTGAGTTTTATTGTGTTGTTATGTTAGCTGATTTTCGGGCCTCAAATTGTGTTCTATTTTGGGATATAAGTTCAAGGAATAGATTAGGACCTTTTGATGGAGTCAAATCAAGAATTTCCAGCATAGATTCCATGATTCCCGTTTGACTCTAAGAATTTGTTCATCTCCGTTTTGAGTGATTTTGGTGCCTAAACGACTGTATTTATGTTGTGATCCTATTTTTATAGTGTGGTGGCGTTCCGAGGTCGTTCGGGATGGAAAAGCTTCGGCCTTGTAATTTGGAGTTCACACGGTCGGCCTGTAGGTAGGCTACAACTTACTTTATATCTAGATTAAGCATGAATTTGTGAATTCATGATGATGAGTGTGAATTTGGGGCAGGTACCTAGTTCTTTCTTTTTTTCTTGCTAGAATCCATAATCTAGGGTTGATTAGTACTGAATCCATAATCTAGGGTTGATTAGTACTGTTTTGGGGGTAGTACCATGTTGGTAAAGAGTTGTATGTGTGTTGTAGCATACCATGTAATTTATTTGCTTAGTTCCTTGTTTTCAGAGCATGTTTTAGACTTAGTCTAGGATAGACTAGTGTTGCCTTAGGCCCATGCACCTTGTGACTATGGTATGTCTCTGACGTCGTTTCTGATGGACTAGGTCCTTGTAGACCGGAATAGCTAACTTGGGTCTGATAGTATGAGCCTTAGGTTAGGCATTTGCGCTGCTTATTAGCTTTTTCCCTCTTCTCCTTATTATTGCGGCTCCGATTCGTTCACGAAGATTGTATGCTTTCTTGGGATTAGAGTTATATCGGCTTGGAGACTTTGATGATATCGTTGAGGGTGGACGTCAATCCATGGTGGCTTGGAGCCTACTTGAGATCCTCTTCAAATCGATAAGCCCCGTGAACTCTTGCTAGCTAAGCAGCTGACGCTCCTAAGAGTGTGCTGGCTAGATGGGTGTTTTGGATATCTGAGATCCTCTAGGAGTTGACACTCCCCTGAGGCACTCTTGCTAGTAGTTGACACCCCTGGGAATGGATTATATGGCTGGGCAGCATGGGTTTATAATCACTCTTGCTAGCTGGGCTGGGAGTTGACTGTTTGAGTTGATTGTCACTCTTGCTAGCTAGGCTGGAGGTTGACTGGTTGCGTTGATTGTCACTCTCTCAAGTGGGCTGGGAGTTGACTGGTTCTTGGATTTGGATCTGAATTACACTTTTGTCTTATAGGCTTAGCTATTCTATCTACATGTCTAGATTATGGGGTCTGTTCGTATTTTATTTAAACTTGCGCACGAGTGTACCTTCTAGGCTTATGAGGGTTAATTACGTTTAGTTTAGTTGTACTTAGATTTACTTTTGATATGCTCGTATGTCTTTTTTCATTTCTCCTTTGACCTCTGTTTATTTTTTTTATTTTCTTTACCTTTCTTCCTTGGTCGGCCTATGATTCCTGTTGAGTACCTTGTTTTTGTACTGTTGCTACACTCTGCATCTTCTCTTGATGCAGGTCCTAGTACCAGCTACCGGTGGTGATCACTCGTGTCATCTTATGTAGCTTGGGGATATCGGAGATGAGGGTGAGAACTTGGCGTTTTGGATCAACCAGTCTCCTTCTATACATATGTTAGCTTGTATTTAAGACAGCTTGTTGTGGTCCACTTTTGGGACTTGTATTTATTATTGTTAGGCGGCTCTATACTCATGACTTCCAGGTTTTGCGAGGGTATCTTTTGTATATAGTTTTGGGTTTGCTTTCCATTTCTGCCCTTTTCTTATTACTAGTATCATTTTCTACTTATTTCTACCCTTGTACTCACTACTTGTCATTCTGGATACATGTCGGCTTACCTACTAGTGGGTTTTAGTAGGTCGATCATGCCTTGGGGAGTTGGGGAATGACAAGTTGGTATCATAGCCCCAGGTTCATCGATCTCACTTGTACAAAGCTAATACCTAGTAGAGTCCTACGGATCAGTGTGGAGACATCTGTGTCCTATCTTTCGGAGGCTACAAGGTGTCAATGGGAATTCCTCTCTTTTATATCACTTTCGTGTAGCCTGTGTATTATTGGTTTCTTGTAATCCAACTTGTTTCACTTTTTTCATAGGATGGCTTATACACGCCACGAGTTGGATCGGGGTAGGGGTCGACCTCCCTTATCGGGTGGGGGTGCAACACCACCCCCTCTTACAGAACAGGGTCCAGAGCCAGTAGTGGATCCTCTAGTTTCCCAGGTTCCAGAGCATCCGGTGGGGCCTGGAACCAACTTAGCTACCGCCCGCACCAGCTATGGCTGTAGAGCTCCAGGCAGCCATTACTCAGCTTTTGACACTACTTGAGGGGTATGCAGCAGACCCCAACAGCAGGGCTAGTATCGGCACCTGTAGCAGCACCAGGTTATTAGGATCAGCCTACAACAGAGGTGCCTCATACCTAGGTACAACAAGGAGGTGCCTAGTCCGTGATTTCGGTTGGAGTTATGTAACTAGAGGAGAAGAAGATGCTCGGAGTGCTCTTGAGGCTTTAACCTTCGAGGTTTTTTAGGGCTGTGGGTGAGGATTCCCACGAGTTTCTGACTACTTGCCGTGAGAAACTGCATATCTTTGTTCACGTGGAGTTGAGAGGAGCCGACTTCACTGTGTATCATCTTAATGGGCCAGCTAGACAGTGGTGGCGTACATTTGTTGAGACTATACCAGCTGGGTCTCCTCAGGTCACCTGGACCAAGTTTTCTGAGGCTATTTTGGCCAGGTTTATTCCTCACAGCGTCAGAGATCACCTCAAGGATCAGTTCTCTGGGTTGGAGAAGGGTTCTATGACAGTGTCTGAGTATGAGGTGATATTTCACGATCTGTCCCACCAAGCTACCATGATTCTACCTACTGAGAAGGAGAGGGTTCGGTGCTTTGTTGGTGGGTTGAAATTGCAGCTGCAGGTTGAGGCTCAGTCTATGGTTTAAACGGGTCACTCCTTTCTCAATGTTGTTGATCATGCCCGCACTATTGAGCAACTTTGTTGTGATGCCTAAGGGGATAGTGTTAAGAGAGCTAGATATGAGGGTAGCTAGAGTGGGTTCCATTCCACGCCCAGATATTCGTATGATAGGGCTCGACATTGGTTTCATCAAGGTCAGCCTAGTCAGCCAGTGTAGGCCTCATTGCAGAGTTCAGAGGGTGATCGATATAGACGGAGTGAGGTAGGCTTCAGCCTGAGTCATGGATCCCAGACTAGTATATCAAGTCGTGGTGGTCGTTCTTGTTGGAGGAGATCATCTTCGGGTTGTTTTGACTGTGGTGAGTTAGATCACTGGGCTAGAGATTGCCCTTTGCAAAAATGGATCTCTCCAGTTCCACAGCTAGCTCTACCAGCTCTACCAGCAGCACCTTCAGCTAGAGGTCGACGTCAGGGTCACGTTTGTCGTGGTGGACATTAGGGTATTTGGGGTGGTCCCCGGGGAGGAAGGTATGGTGGTAGGACTGATGGCTAGGGTAGATGCGAACATGGCAATTTCTATGCAGCTCTAGCGAGGGCGGAGGCTGAGGCATCAGATGATGTGATCACAGATACAATTTTATTATGCCATCAACCTACCTCGACTTTATTTGACCCTAGCTCTACATATTCCTATGTGTCTGTGTATTATGCTTCTCGTATGGATATGAGTTCTAATCTTATGGTAGTGTCATTACGTGTGTCTACCCCCGTGGATGAGTCTTTAGTAGTAGATCAGGTGTTTCAATCTTGCTTAGTTACTATCTAGGGGCGTGACACCTTGACTGACCTTATATTGTTAGATATGCTTGAATTTGATATGATTCTGGGCATGGACTGGTTATTTCCCTACTGTGTGGTTTTACAATGTTTTTATCAGACCGTTAGCTTAGCAATGCCTTATGTTCCCCCAGTGGTGTGGCAGGGTTCCATTAGCAACACATCGATTGGTGTTATCTCTTTTGTTCAGGCTCAGAGGCTAGTGGCTAGCGGGTGTTTCTTTATTTGTCCTATGTGTGAGATGTGAGTAGGGAGGTCCCTTTAGTTGAGTCCATTCCAGTTGTCTGTTATTTTGGAGATGTGTTTCCTACCGACCTACCTGGCCTACCCCTGAGTATCATATTGACTTTCTGATCGAGTTTCAGCCGGCTACTCGGCCTACTTCTATTCTGCCATATCAAATGTCCCCTACAGAGCTTAGAGAGCTCAGTGTTCTTCTTCAGGACCTCTTGGGTAAGGGGTTCATCAAGCCTAGTATGTCTCCTTGGGGTTCTCCTATTTGATTTGTGAAGAAGAATGGTTGAATGAGCATCTGTATTGATTGTAGGCAGTTGAATAAGGTGACGATGAAGAACCGCTACCCAATGCCTAGGATTAATGATCTATTTGATGAGATTTAGTGTGTCGTTGTCTTTTTGAAGATTAATTTTAGGTCTTGTTATCATCAGTTTAGGATTAGGGCAGCGGACATCCCTAAGACCGCATTTAGGAATCGATATGGTCATTATAAGTTTAAAGTGATGTCTTTTGGATTGGCTAATGCCCCTGCCTCCTTCATGGACTTGAGGACGCGGGTGTTTAGGCCATACCTTGATTTTTTCATCATTTTGTTCATAGATGATACTCTGGTATACTCGGGGAGCAGGAGTGATCATGAGTAGTATTTGAGGGTTGTGCTCCAGGCTTGGAGAGACCAACAACTTTATGCCAAGTTCTCAAAGTGCAAGTTTTGCCTTGAATCTGTAGTATTCTTGGGGCACATGGTGTCCAAGGATGGTATCAGTGTAGATCCAGCAAAGATTGAGGCTATTCATGATAGGGCTAGGCCCACTTCAGTTACTGAGGTTCGGAGCTTCGTCAGTTAAGCAAGCTACTACAGACGGTTTGTGGAGGGATTCTCAACTATTGAAGCACCTTTGATACAGTTGAACTACCTTGATGTCCCTTTTGAGTGGTCTGAGGAGTGTGAGTTGAGCTTTTGGAAGCTCAAGGAGTTGTTGACTACTGCTCCTGTATTGACTCTTCCAACTAGGTGAAAGGGTTTCACAGTCTATTCTGATGCATCTGGTGTTGGTTTGGGTTGTGTATTGATGCAGAGAAGCTGGGTTATCACTTATGCGTTGAGGCATCTTAGGCTACATGAGCGCAACTACCCCACTAATGAATTGTAGTTGGCGACGATAGTTTTTGCACTTATGATCTGGAGGCACTACCTGTATGGGTTTCGTTGTGAGATCTACACTAATCACAAGAGTCTTCAGTACATCATGAGCCAAAGGGATCTTAATTCAAGGCAGCATCGATCGATTGAACTTCTGAAGGCCTATGACCTCTCTATTCTCTACCATCTAGGCAAGACAAATATGGTGGCGGATGCCTTGAGTCAGAAGACAACGAGTATGGGTAGTCTAGCCTTCTTATCTATTGTGGAGTGACCTTTAGCTTTGGATACAGAGTCCTTAGTTAAACAGATGGTGCGGTTGGATGTTTCGGATTCTAGGCCTGTTCTTGCCTATATGGGAGATCAGTCCTCTCTTCTTGATCAGATCCGTAGTCGTCATCTTTAGGATGAGGCCTTGGTGGTACTTTGAGATTGAGTGTTAGCGGGTGATACTCGTCAGGTTACTTAGACTAAGATGAGGTTTTGAGGTTGACGTGTCGTATTTGTGTCTCGAGAGTTGGGGGTGTGATTTAGTTGATACTTTATGAGGCCGATGATTATATTTGTTGTTTCCTTAGTTGTCAGCGGGTGAAGGCCGAACATTTGAAACCTGGTGGTGAGTTCCAAAGATTACCCATTCCAGAATGGAAGTAGGATCACATCACTATGGACTTTGTGGCAATGTTGCATCGGTCTTCTAGTGGTACTGATAGCATTTGGGTGATCATTGATCGATTGACCAAATCAGCACACTTCCTCCCTGTTCAGTCTTAATTCAGGTCAGAGACGTTAGCCTGTGTCTACATTCGTGACGTGGTTTGTCTTCATCGTGTGCCTGTTTCCATTATGTCAGATCGGGGTGCTCAGTTTACGTCTAGCTTTTTGAGGACTTTTCAAGATGAGTTGGGCACCCGCGTTGATCTTAGCACAGATTTTCACCTGCAAACTGATGGTCAATCAGAGCGTACTATTCAGGTTCTTGAGGACATGTTACAAGCTTGTGTTTTAGAGTTTAGAGGCCAGTGGGATCAGTTCTTGCCTTTGGCGGAGTTTGCGTACAATAATAGCTATCATTCTAGCATCTAGATGACCCCGTTTGAGGCCATATATGGTAGGCGTTGTCGCTCTCCATTTGGTTATTTTGAGTCTATAGAGACTAGACCGCGTGGCACATCCTTAATTCAGGAGGTTTTGGAGCAGGTGAGGGTGATTCAGGACAGACTTCGGACAACTGAGATCAGGCACATGAGTTATGTTGATCGTAGGCAGCGGTCTTGAGGTTTTCAGTTGGTGATAGAGTTTTTCTCTTTGTGTCTTCAATGAAGGGCGTGATGAGATTTTGGAGGTGGGGAAAGCTTAGCCCTAGGTATATTGGGCCTCTTCAGATCCTTCGGACAGTCAAAGAGGTTTTCTATAAGTTAGCTTTGCCTCTGATGTTCTCAGCTATCCAACTAGTCTTTCCTGTTTTGTTGTCGCGCCGATATGTTCCTGATGAGTCGCATGTGCTTCAGTATGATGCAATAAAATTGGATGATCGCTTGACCTTTATAGAAAAGTAGGTTGTCATTCTAGCCAGAGATGTGCGATCGTTGTGCTCGAGAACCATTTATGTGGTTAAGGTCCATTGGAGGTATTATTAAATTGAGGAGGCTACTTGGGAGACCGAGCATGATATGCGGGAGCAGTTTCCAGGCTTGTTTGAGCCTTCAGGTACTTCTTCACTCTTACTTTCGCGGATGAAATCCTTTTTAGTAGTGAATGTTGTAATGACCTTCAGGTTATTTCTGTGTTTATGCCGCCTGTTTGTCGTTTAGAGCTTTCATGTAGCGACCCTAACTCATTTATGACTTTCTTGGACTGACAATTTGGTCACCTGGTCATTCGTTTGGTTTTCATGCGAGTTTTAGTGTTTTGGGAGCTTTTGAACCTTCAACGGTTATTTGGGATTTTCTTTGTTGTTCTTCTATCGTTTGTGGCAAGACTCCGTTCGGGAGTTTCGTATGTGATTTTCTTTTGGCTTACACGCAACTTTGGGGTGCTCGAGGAGTGTGCCATCATGACCTCGAGTTGTGAAAACGATCATGGAAGTCCAAATCGCGATGGTCAAACTTTAATGAGTTGAACCATCTAACTCATCACAATCCTGAAGCATTGGTAATCACGATCACGATGAGCATTTTATTCCTAGGCAGAATCAGTTTTCAAAATTGGGATTTAACCCCATTTCACCATTTTTGAGTTTTGGAAGCTTTGGTGTGGCGATTTGAACTAGATTTTTGAGAAGAAATATTTGAGTAACGATTCCTAATCTTCAATCATTATTTAACCATTATTATTCATGAATTTATGTGTTCAAATTAAGGTTTTTCAATGATAATTTGGGGTTTCTTCAATAACCAAAGAATATGATAAAATGGTGATTTTGAGTTAGATTCTAATCCTTTTTCAAAATGATTTTCACCAATGAGTTTCAAGTACCTTGGGTAATATTTTCAAGTAATGATTTTTTATTCGAACCTCATTATTGGAATTGGATTTTTGAGTGATTTGACCCATTTTCTTCAAAGTTCATGATATGGGTGTTGTTATTTCTCGAATCTTATTGTGATTATTTTTGAATTAGATTGTATGTCTTTGGACGCTGTTCGGAAAGGGAAGGCTCAATGCTTGGATTGACTATTGATTGAACTAAGGCAAGTGACTTTCTAAATCTTGTAAAAAAATTAGATTTTTATATTTTCCTTCATTGTGTGTGTTAGGGAGTAATGGAAATGAGGTGACGGGTTCAATGACTCCACTTGATTGTTAATAATGGATAAAAATGGGCTTAATGAAAAGGCAACATGTTGATCGTAATATTTTGTGAGTTGCATTGTTTTGAACTCTAATGTGTTGATTGATGAAACGTTTTGATGGAATTATTGTGGACTTCAATTACTTGAGTTATTTTCTCTTCCTTGGAGTGTGAAATTGCTTATTTGCATTGATTTCTATACACTGTGAGGATAAAGATTAAAGGTCGTATGCAATATATTTACCAAACTATGAGTCAAGGTCGATCCCACAAAGAATACGGAAGAATATTGTCAATAGATAATATTTAACTCAATAGTGGTTATTTAAAAAAGGGGGAATTTAAATTGAAACAACATAAAAAGAATAAAAATAGCTTGGAACTAAGTATTTATTTATATTTAGATTATTAGAAATAACAAGGAATGTGTTCTCCATGATTTCACAGCATATCAAAAATATTGTACTAGTGATCTATTTCAAGTTTTAGCATGCAAGTTCAGAAAGTTAGGTATCTCCTAAGTGATTGGTCGTCCAAGTAGGGAATTTTATCACACAACTTGGTCAGTCTATGGGAGTATGCTCTACTAACCCTTACCCTTGACCCCAGATTATCCTTCACACTCTGGGTTCAGGCTATTAGATGATGGATTATCATGCTAAATCTATGTTGTTTAATCTCTTTTCTCATTCGTTACTTTCTTTGTTGGGAAAGTAGGAATAAGGTGGGTTCTAACGTTGCACATCGTTACAAAGAATCAAATCGAAGAGATCCATAATACGTGCAGTAAAATCATTAGAGAATCACTTTTAACATTAACTTACTTTAATAATTCATTATGGTTCCCACAACCCTAGTTATGAAAATTAGCTACACATTATCTCAAAAACACAATCAAAATTTATTAAAATAAATGTGTTTGTGTTAATCATGAAAAGTTAAGAGCAATAGAAAAAATATCTTTCAATAATCACGAATACAAATAAATCATAAAGGAGAAGAAAGAACAAACCAAAGTTCTCCGGCCTTCACGGCGCTTCTTCCAAAGTTCTCAAGCTATAAGCTTTAAGTTTTATATTGTGTATTGTTTATTGGTTGGTTATTTTTATGACTATTTATAGAAATAGAAACTCTGAATAAAATAATTGAGTCCAAAACAAAATAGGAAACCCAAAACCCAAAGGAATTGGGTTCCGATTGTTTGTTGTTTTTGCAAGTCTCTTTTATCCGCCGCCTCAACAATAATTTGGTCTTTCAATGTTGCCATGTGGCAACAATTCAATTTGAAGACTGCTGCTCTTTCCATATATATATAATATTTTATTCAATAAGCTGTCTGCTTGATTTCCTTCTATGATTTCTTATTTTTAATTCATTTGTGCTCCAAATTTCTTCATGTTCACACAACTTTAATCCTACAAATAAAATAAACAATTAAGCCACAAATCACAATACTAAGTACTATTTCCAATCATTTCGCAAGATATAGAATTAAAAAACAAACTTTTAACCTCTTAACTTCAAAGATGGACTCTACTCATCAAATTAGGATTTTTCACCTACTATCAAAGAAAGCTAATAAAATCAATTATCTATCATGAAACAGGTGCCCTCACAAGAAGAAATAGTCCACACACTCAATTTAAAGAATATAACATAAATTAAAGACTAAGCATCAAAGAACAACTCTCTCACTCACAAAAGAATTCACATGTATGCACAAAGAACCATAGATTTGCCCATTATGTACATCTCCACTAATTAAGCATGCTTGAATAGAATCAAATAGGACTTTAAAGGGTTGTAATGTTGGCTAGGGAACAAGTAAGAATCTATATAATAGTGACTTAAAACATCCCTAACCACTTTGCATTTTTACTTTCATAACCGATTATTTTCTTCACTTTTTTTTCAATCCTGTCTTCAATTATTTTCACATGTTTTCATCATATCAAGAATGCTTCAATAATTTTTATTCAATTTTTTTTTATTTCAAGTCACACTCTTTCTAAGAGGATCTCTCCATCACAAGTAACTATCATTGATCGCCCCTTTTTACCTCAACCATCCATTTTCTTCAAACATACTAATTTTATCACAATTCATGCTACAGTTCTCACGGCAGAAGGGTGCAAAAATTAGAAATTCAAAAAAAATGGATCAAGATAAATATAAGGCTACCAAATGAAAGGCTACAAGCTCAAAGGGGTTACTTGTGATATAATATCTGAAAAAGGCTAAAACTTACGAAAAAAATCAAAGAAAGTCTATTTCTCATCTTCTAAACAAAGCAATACTTTTTATTTCGCTTCAATAACATGCAGGACAAGTTCTAGACTAAGATACAAAACATGTAATATATACAAACAACCTCACCACACATGACACAAGTCTCAATCAACATGGAAAATTCTACTTCTAAGATGGACAGGTTCATTACAACCTATAAAATAAGAATAAATATATACAGAAACACAACCATGAATTTAGGTGTCAAAAAATCTATTTTATATTTTATTCTCAAGCACTCACAGAAAAGTAATACTCAACTCAGGACTAAATTGCTAGTATCAAACAAGTCAAAAAAGTCTTTTCTTTCCTATTCAAACAAAATAAAATAAAAGTTACACTAAAAAAATGAATATCCGATTCAAAGGGCGCCCGCTCAAAAATGAACCGAGGCCATAAGAGAAACCAAGGGGTAGATGAGACATGCCACTAAAAGCTACAGTAAAAAGAATATTAAGGAATTTTTTTTAGTTTTATTTCAAATAAAATAAGAAATAATAAAGAAAATCTTTTTGTATTTTTTTAAAAATAAAATAAAATGCTATGTCATATTCATCTTTAAGCTCACAACTATTTGAAGAATTTTTGCCTCACACATAAAATCATGCTTTGTCCCCAAAGCAATTTATAGAAAAGGAAAGAATAAGAAGGGTGAAAAATACTTCATCGGGCCTCTATGGCCTAGCTAATAACGTATTTTTTTCTCCTTTCATCAATGGTTGCACACACACCACACTTAAGCTCAAAATGTATTCCCTAGATTGAAAATTTTGTATTTTGACTTCCCCTAAATCTGCAAAAACAAAAACAACAAAAAAGTGACACTAATAAATAAATAAATAAAATAAGAAGCTACATTGGGAATTGGGTTGCCTCTCAATAAGCGTTTGATTTAACATCGCGGTACGACACCATCAATTTTACTATTTTACCTTCAACTTTGAAGATATGAATTGCACCCCTAATTTTGCATCAATATTTCTATTGCGCTCAAGGGGTGGTGGTACAAAAATTAAGGTCTCAAGCAATAGAGATATCGCATTTCGCACTTCTTGGATCCTAAGTGGGAAATGAAATTCTCTTATTTTGGAACAACAAATTCAAGAATATAGATACATTGTTCCTCCTCCGTACACTCTTCTATAGACTTAGATGGCTCGATTAATTACTCATTATATAACTCTAGTGTACTCATCTAAACATGGACATCATCGGTAAAAGTATAATCAAGTAATTCGCCTTCCAATTTTAGCTTCTCAAGTTGGCTTATAAGCATATTTTCTTCCACACACATGTTATAACTAAATTGTTGGGTGTCATACGCATCAATCATTGCACTCAACAAAGCATTTAATTTATAAATATCACACCACAATATATTAACCTCATACATACGCTTACTTATTGTTTCATAAAAGACTATAAACAAATCTTCCATGTCCCCATATAGATTATCATGTTGAGAAAAAACTAACCTGTAAGAATTCATAATATCAAAAGTAAAAGAAATACAAGAACACTTATCACTACATACTTTTTCCAATAATATCTTAAGAAGATTAAAAATAATAATAAAGAAAAGTAAAAAAAAAGCACAATAAAATAAAATAGGGACTACAAGTCAAAATAAATACTAAAGATAATTTCTAAGCCATATTCTCTGGCAGCGGCGTCATTTTTGATAACGTCCAAATATACTTTTCGAAAAGAAATATAAACGGCCGTATGCAGAATATTTACCCAAATATGAGTCCAGTCGATCCCACAGAGAATATAGAAGAATATTGTCAATAACAAATATTTAACTCAGGAGTAGTTATTTAAAAAAGGAGGGAAATTGAAATTGAAACAAAAAATAATAATCTTGGAACTAAGTATTTATTTATTTTTACATTATTAGCAATAACTAGGAATGTGTTCCCCGTGATTTCATAACATAGGAAAAATATTGTACTAGTGATCTATTTTAATTTTTAGCATCCAAGATCAGTAAGTTAGGTATCTCCTAAGTTATTGGTCGTCCAAGTATGGAATTTCACCATGCTATTTGATCGGTCTACGGGTGTATGCCTTACTAAACCTTACCCTTGACCCCAGATTAGCCTTCAATCTCTGGGTTCAAGCTATTAGATGGAGGATAATCACGCTAAATCTCTGTTGTTTAATCTCTTTTTCCATTTGTTACTTCCTTAGTCGGGCAAGTAGGAATAAGGCGGGTTCTAACATTGCACACCGTTAAAAAGCAATCAAAGTGAAGAGATAAATGATATATGCATAAAAATCATTCAAGAATCACTTTTTACAATAACTTACCTTAATAGTTCATTCTTGCTCCCACAATCCTAGTTATGAAATTTAGCTACACATTATCTCAAAAATACAATCAAAATTTATTAAAATAAATCTGTTTTTGTTAATCATGAAAAGTTAAGAACAATAGCTAAAATATCTTTCAATAATCACGAATACAAATAAATAATAAAGGAGAAGAAAGAATAAGCCAAAGTTCTCTGGCCTTCACGACGGCTCTTCCAAAGTTCTCAAGCTATAAGCTCTAAGTTGTATATTGTGTATAGTTTATTAGTTGTTGGTTGGGTATCTTTATGGACTGTTTATAAATATAAAAACCATAAATAAAATCATTGAGTCGAGAACAAATTAGGACACCCAAAACCCAAAGGAATTGGGTTCCGATTGTTTGTTGTTTCTGCAAGTCTTTTTTTTTCGCCGCCTCAACAATGGTTTGGTATCTCAATGGCTGCTGATAGAAAACGTCTCAAGTACACGTCATCCGATTCTAGGTGTAAACGATCGTTAGTCAGTATAAAACCCAACGAAGAGTTGGGGTCGAACCCACAGGGAGTGGTACGTGTCTAAAATTCAGTTATGAAGTTATAAAGTGGTCTATTCGGCTTTAGGAATGAAATTTATCGAAAAGACATGTAAACAAGTCTAAGGGGTGACAACGAATGTCAGATGGGGGATTTTGGATTGTTCACTATCAGCTACAGCACAAGCAAAACAGGGAAAAGTAACAATATAGAGGGGAATTCTCGTAATGTGATCGTTTATAACCTAATTACGCTATATGGGTAATTGAAATTTAATAATAACTTGCTGAAATATTGTGGGTAGGCTAGACTTTAAATGCAATAATTTTCTCTCGAACAACTATTACGGTTCAGGTGATTTCTTTCGAATATCAACAAGCCTAACAAGATAACCAACCCACAACCTTAATGCATCCACTCTCTCGAGCTAGATGGGTAGGATAAGGTTTAGGATTCACTCTCTCGAGCTGAACTCGTATAGACCCAATACCCACAAATCATTAATCAAAAGCTTTGGTTCCAAAACATCTCTCGCAAGCAAGCCAAGAACTCAAAATTAGAATTGCATTTGCAACTACAATTCATAGATTGAAACTCAGCTAATGATTAAACCCACATTAAAATAGCAATTTCATCATCCAACAACAATACCCATAAGATAATTAGACAAATAAACACATGATGACAATCCAAGAATTGAGGTTTTAGCTACACATCATAAAAAAAGAGAAACGATTACCAAATACATAAGCCATGATCTGGTTAAAGGTTCTCAAGACTTTACAATGGTCCAAATTGAGTAATTTAAAAAACCCACGTGCAAATCTTCAAATTTGAGCATCAAAACCTTCAAAGTCTATAATGGAACTCAAAAACTTAAAGAAAACTCTACTGACATGATACTAAATCTCATTTCAAATATCAATTTATAGTTGCCCAATTTTTGGCCTAATCACCCATTGGGAGAGATAAGTCGGACATTGCCGAACAAGTCGGTGATCCACCGATTGTCCTCTTCCATCGCCATTTTGCATTGGCCTTCAGCATCTCAGGTCCTGTAAATTTGGGCGATCCAATTTGTTTTCGCGGAACCGATCGACTATCCGATGAATGCCCATTTATGTCTCCAACTTGGTTCTTCCCCAGGGCTGGCATGCTGGAACTTTGGGCGAGCTAAAGAGCCACTCAGCGGTGCACCGAGTGGTCTTGGCGATCACCAGGATTGCTTTTTCTTCACTTCTTCAGCTTTTTAGTTCCTTTTTATCCGGTCATGTCCTTGCCTTGCTCCATAGCCTTCATAGCTGTAAATCAACACTTTAACATCATTTTAGAGCATAAAATAGGCATTTGAGGACACTTAAACTAACAAAATAAAGCCCAAATGAGTTGAAATTTCGGACTCATCAACACCCCCAACTTAAACTTTTTCTTGTCCTCATGTAAAACTCAAGATCGACCAGTTCAACAAGGATGTCTACAAACAGTGCTGCATAAGATTCAACATAAATGCACACAACAAGGTTCAAATTACTCATACAATGATCAATTGTGCACTCAATGTTTCAAATTATGACTCACCATTATCAAGAGTACTCAAGCTAACAATGCTTGCTTCAAATGCAAGTTCAAGCTCAACAAAGGTATTCAAATGCCCTCACAACAAAGATGATTTCATATTCACGCAAAATTTCTCTACAATTTAAAGTCCCGGAATCACATACAACTCTCACACTCACAAATATGAACACATGCATGACTCCACCCATAGGTTTGCCCTTATTTTCCAATCAACATTCGTTTCAGCTCACTCAAGATCAAAAAGGTCTTTTTAAGGCTTGTAATGAGGCTGAGTGCGAAGGTATGACAATATAGGCTTAGTGGTTTCTACCTTCATGAAGTATGGCTTGAAAATCATTTTCTCATTTTCCTTCTCATTCAAACATGATCATAATCCACCCCATTATTCAACTAGACATGAATCACCGGATACCCCATTTCTTTTGCTATTTTCACTACTTTATTTCACAACTTTTTCTCTTTTTCAGTCTTTTCTTTTCCTTCTTCTTTTTCATTTCTTTTTCTCTTTTTTTTATATATGAGGGGGAGGGGGTTCCATTATTTTTCCAAACAATCCAACTAGGGGAAATATTTCTCACTTCTTGACTTTCCCTTCTCTTTCACCACACCCCCAACTTAGGCTTCTGGCCTAAGATGGCTATTCAAACAAACCATACTTCATGAAAGTTATGGGTGAAGGGATAAAGAGAGGTTACAATTGTTCAAGTTTCTTTCAAGAAAAGGGTTAAGGCTCAATGGGTGCCAAAACAAGATTCACACTTCTCACAAGGGTGGCCACAAAAGAGGTATATTGTCAAATAGGCTCACTCTTCAAAAAATTTGCCTAAGATCATGTCTATCGCTTGCCTCTCTCAATCAATCGGACCAACAGGGCAAATTCTAGGTGTCATCATGCACAATGTTCAAAGAGACCTCACCACACAAGGCATTGATATAATTATCAAACAAGACTCCACACTTTCTAGCTAGCGTGCTATGTTCATCACAAGAGATTCATTCGACAACCAGCTAGTCACAACGAGATGCTAAAAGTTCACATATTGCCTATGTAACTTCGTTTGCCTCATCGTAGCCGCACATTCATTTTGTTCGATTAAGAGCACTATCCAAGTCATCGGTATTGACCACGACCGATGCTCAAACTTGCACAAGAACAGCCACAATCGTACACAAAAGAGGTGGCAGATTTTTTTAAAAATTTGGTTCAAAACAACTTTCTATCAAAACAATGGGCCACAAGCTAAGAACATCTACAATACCACAACCAAGATATATATATATCAACCCACAAGCTCAATATTCCCAAAAACAACATCAAAACACAACCAATATTCACAAAACAGTCACATGAGGTAGGTATGGAAATACCTCACCCAACCCAACAAAATATGCAATTGTCCTCAAATGTAACTAAAAATAAACATAGTCTGAAAAGTAACAGAGAAGAGGCACAGAGAATTATCCTGCTAGGCTAGGCCTAGGGTGAAGTCTGCATATCCACAACTCCCTATGTCTGTGCATCAGTGCCCGGTATCACATCATCCTTGGCTCCACTGGAGCCCACCATAGTAGTATCTCTCAGAGAGGCCTGTCTAGCTGTCTCGTACATGGCACCCTCCAGGTCAACCAAGTCCTCATAAACAGCCTCCTCTCGATCACCGAGCTGCTCCTCATGAGTCTCTGCCTCAGACTCACTAGCAGCATCATCATCTCTAACCTCATCTCCGATCGTAGTAGCCGAAGGCACATCCGAACATGCTGTAATATCTACACTCGGGTCATCTGGGATCTCCACCATCCCAAATAGCGAGGTAAAATTGGTGGACTTCAGTTGGTCCACATCCTTTCTCAACCCACTAATGTCGGCCTTCAAAGTCGTCACCTCCTTAGAAACTCTCTTTTCTCTCTCACATACCTCTACCCTCGCTTTAAGGGCATCAATCGAAGCGCTGAGAGGTGTCAATGTAGCAACAATTGCACTCTCGATCATCTCAGGAACTGTGGCCTCTAGTCGGGAGGCACGCGTATCAGCAGACTAGGCCAGATGCCCCATCTTATACACTATCGCCTGGGTGATTGGAGGCCTAGAAGTAGTAGTAGCAGCAACAACAGCAGGTCTAAGGGAAGGGGAAGCAGCAGAAGTATCCAGAGTGTCGGAATGAGTAGAGCTGGAAATACCTAAAGGCTTGGTGGCCTGAGTAAACAAGACTGCCTCTGCAGGTAGTGTGTCAATGTCAACCCCCGGGGAAGTGTCCACCGGGGCTTCCCTCCTCCTTTCAGCCTCATCCTTCTGGTATTCGGCCTCAATACGCCGGATGTCGATAGAGGAGGTGGGTGTCACCTCCACATCCATATTCTCATCTCGAGGAACACGAGTCTGTCTGCGCAACTTGGTGATCAACACCAGGAATGGGAACAAAGTCTGTCTCTGCTTGGCCCTCATGGCCATCTCCTGTTCAATCAACAGCCCCAAATTCAGCTTTTGGCGAGAAATGATAGAGCCTAAACATGTTGCCTTTGGGTCTCTGAGAATGGATTCATTTAGGGACGACTTAATCATGCTGCTGATGAACCCGAACCAGTATCGAGCTGCCACATTTAGATCCTTCTTTTCTATGGGCACACCTGCCTCTATAAACCTCGGGGTGGCATCAGATAATAAGGGTGCCAACCAACCCTTCAGGTCCTCCAATGTCTTCATCTAGATCAAATTAATGTATTTGTGCATGAAATCATAAGTGCACCCCAAAACAACATTGATGTCAGAACTGTCACACTTCAGTTTCTTGCCTTGGACTGTCACAGAGTCAACCGGCTTGAACAGGCTGGCCTTCTTCTTCCCCTTAGGGACCAGCTCACCATAGGTTGAATAAAACTCCCAGACGCACATGGGAATGTAGGGGCCCCGGGGTTTGGTGAAAATCTTGAACTTATGAAACTTAAGTGTGTTCCATATCTCTGGGTAGCTGTCCATCACACCATCTGTGGATAATCTCTTCTCCTCAAGAATAATCCTCAATCCCTCGGCCTTTAGTCTGTTGAGAGACCGGGGAGGAGGACCCTGTACTGGTGGCACCGGGACCACAGTCTGTGTTGTAGCTGGAGGAGGAGGAGGAGTCTGAGGCACCGGGATCCTAAATGGATCATGCATCCTCTTGGAGCAAAGCTTTGTTTTCCTGGACTGTAGAAGTTGGTCATCCTCGGGCTCAGAGATGGAAGCCTGAGAATCCCCCTCGTTATCTGATGAGGTGAGGTGAGTCTCGCAAACTCCCTCACTATCAGAGTTGTACTCTGGTGTCTCAACCACGGGCGCTTTGCCCTTGCCCTTGCCTTTTCCTCCCTTGGTAGGGAGTTTGGCTGTTTTTGCTCTAGATGCAGCTGCACCCTAATCTATAACCACTCCACCTGCCCGCTTGCGGGGCGACATGTCTCTTCTGGACACTTTAGGTCTAGCCATTTTATGCAATCAACATAGAAAAATGTTAGAAAAAGTTCCAGACAAAGTGTAGAAATTTAATTGCAGAACGCCGAACCGTTCGGTGAGTCGCCGAATTACTTTGGCGAGCCAAGTCGGGCTCGCCGAAAGACCCAGCACAAAATTTTCAACAACTCAAAGCTGGTCGGCGATGTCCAGGGTCTTTCGACGGATCACCGACACTAATCGGCGAACTAAATGTAGTCCGCCGAAAGTGACAGTGTATTTTAAGGATTAGGGGTGCAGAAGGGCGATCAAGAAGGACATTCAGCGAGCACATGCGTATCGGGGAAAGTTACAAACCACAAACTCAACAGTTGAAAAAATTAAAAGCGATCTAAGCGGACTTAGGCGAGCCGCCGAACCATTCGGCGAGCTCGACTCAGCTCACCAAACGACCCAACGTGCCAGTTTTCAACCCCTTTATTCAAAATCCAACCCGCAGCCCACGAAAACAAAATCAAACACAAACACTATGAATTTAAGGTCAGACCGATACTACCCATGCCCTCGGGGTACTCAGACTTCCCCCAATTTGGCCAAAATTTGGCCATTTGACGTCTTTTACCCTTAAGAATGACGTCAACCGCTCCATCATTGGGTAAAATCTGATATTTAGCATAATCCGGGGTTACTCAGACTTCACCCCGCTAGTCCCAACACAATTTCATCGCAACCCAATAATTTAGACTCGATTTTAAACATGCACAACACGGGAATCAACCATTGATACTCAATTAGGCACAAATTCAATTCATTACGGGCAATCCAACAGTTTACAATGATAAAATCATACTACCCAACAATATTCAACAACAATTTACCAATTACACTCGAGTTCAATCACATATAGAGTTTGGGGTTCGGAAAACCAACCTTTATACCGAAATATGTTTGAAAAGCTAGACTGCAAAGAGTCCAAAAGTAATCTGAGCAAACATCCCACAGATACGAAAGTAAAAACAGATCTAATATAGGGTACGAGAGCACGGGAGTTAAAATGGGAGAAGATGAAGGATTTTGAAATTTTAAACCGTTTGGCCTTTAAAACATTTCAGTTCGCGCTCCATTCGGTGATATAAGTCGTGCCCACCGAACCACTTGGCGGTTCGCCGAGTGGTACTTTAGCCCGCCGAGTTTTACAGGACCTTTAGTCATTTGGGTGTCTCCAATGGCGGTCCAAGTCAGGCTCACCGACCGGATTTTTAGCTCACCGAGTTTTACAGAGTTCCCCATTAAGCTAGTTGGTTCCACCGGCGGTCCAAGTCGGGCACGCCGACCTGTTCGGCGTGACACTGACTGGACTCTTAGTTTGCCAAATTACCCAATTTCCAACACTTCTCACTTTTCAACCTGTAAAATCAACACCCGTTATTCAAAAACAAAATTTTAAAACATTAAAGACTTGGGTTACCTCCCAAGAAGTGCCTTATTTAATTTCGTGGCACGATGGAAATACCAATTTAAGCTTCATTGTTGGGGTTTGCCATTGTATCACTAGGCAACCCTCTTTTTGGCCTTGGATTTAGATAGGTCGAGATTTGACCCATTTAAGTTTCAAGCTGCTTGATAGAGACTAAGTGAGAAGTCACCGTCTGATTGAGAGTTGAGACGTCCTCTTTCATCTCTTTTAACACTTTGTCTGACCCTTCAACTTTTTTGAGAATGTGTGAGAGCATGTCTTCCGTATGGACATTTTCCGATTCCTTAGGCTTTTGACGCTCATGGGGTGGGACGTACCTATCCTTGTAACCCTCTCTTTCCTTTCAAGTAGCGTTACGATCACACCATTCTCTGTCATGGTCTCTCCATCCCTCATCTCTATTCCAACCCTGATTTCCACCCGCCCTTGGGTAGTTTGAACGAAATCCTCCTCCTTGATTTGCAAGGAAGTTCACTTCCTCATTGTACAACTCTTCAAAATGTGCTTCATCGGGGCATACTCCACCAACACATACAACATTAACACTTTTTGCACCACTACCTATCAAATTTTTCTCCAAGATATCCAGCTGGGTCATCATTTTGGCCATGATTTGGTCTCTCTCTTGATCTTTTTCGATCTGCTCTTTAGTCATCCTAAAAGTGAGAGGAGACACTTGGTCCTCACGAGTGTACCATGCTCTGTTGATCTTGGTCATGCAATCTAGGAGTTGAGACGGTACTTCATAGGGTTGTTGCATTATACCACCGGGAACAAGTTGATCAACAACTCCTTTGTTCACCGAATAAAGACTCCTATAGAAGTATTGCAGCATCACATCATTTGGAAGTCCATGAGTTGGGCATTGAAGCACCAACTTCTTAAATCTCAGCCACGTCTCGTTGATTGGTTCACCTTTCAAGCGTTTGAAACCTTGGATGCTATCTCTGAGTGTCATCATCTTCGATGGGGGAAAGAATCTCACTTGGAATGCTGTGGTAAGCTCATCCCAAGAGGTGATGGAGTCCCTCGGTAACCATTTAGTAGTTTCACCCATCAAAGAGAATGGAAACAACCTGAGACGGACTATTCATGTGATATGTTCTTGAATGAGAACGGACGACAAACATCCACGAAGTTCCGAATATGCTCATGGGGGTCTTCGTGAGCCAGCCATCTGTATAATCCTTTCAATTGTAGGAGCAGAAGCATTGTGCTAGTGATATGAAAAACAGCGTTCCCTTCAGTTGGAGGTAGACGTATTGCACCACTACCACCCAATTGAATTGGATCATTTACATCATTAAGATTTCAAATATTGTCTTGGTGGCCCACTTGGCTACCATTGCTCCCGTTTACGCTCATCTCTTCCTCTGTTCACAACATGCAACACAAACAAAAACCAAAGTAAGTCGGTTCAACTATAACACAAAAAGATCACAATTCAACTTCAATAATAGAATTCTAAACAACACCACTCCCCGGAAGCGGTGCCATTTTGACAGAAAATGTCTCAAGTACACCTCATTCGATTCTAAGTGTAAACGATCGTTAGTCAGTATAAAACCCAATGAAGAGTTGGGGTCAAACCCACAAGGAGTGGTACGTGTCTAAAATTTAGTTATGAAGTTATAAAGTGGTCTATTCGGCTATAGGAATGAAATTTATCGAAAAGACATGTAAACAAGTCTAAGGGGTGACAACGAATGTCAGATGGGGGATTTTGGATTGTTCACTATCAGCTACAGCACAAGAAAAAATGGGGAAAGTAATAATATAGAGGGAGATTCTCGAGATGTGATCATTTATAAGCTAATTATGCTATATGGGTAATTGAAATTTAACAATAACTTGCTGAAATATTGTGGGTAGGCTGGACTTTAAATGCAATAATTTTCTCTCGAACAACTATTACGGTTCAGGTAATTTCTTTCGAACATCAACAAGCTTAAAAAGATAACCAGCCCACAACCTTAATGCATCCACTCTCGCGAGCTAAATGGGTATGATTAGGTTTAGGATTCACTATCTCGAGCTGAACCCATATCGACCCAATACCCACTAATCATTAATCAAAAGCTTTGGCTCCAAAACCTCTCTCTCAAGAAAGTGAAGAACTTAAAATTAGAATTGCATTTGCAACTTCAATTCACAGATTAAAACTCATCTAATGATTAAACCCACATTAAAACAAAAATTTCATTATCAAACAACAATACCCATAAAAGAATTAGACAAATAAACACATGATCATACCCCAATTCCCAAGAATTGGGGTTTTAGCTACACATCATAAAAATAGAGAAACGATTACCAAATACATTAGTCATGATCTGGGTAAAGGTTCTCAAGTCTTTACAATGGTCCAAATTGAGTAATTTCAAAAACCTACTTGCAAGTCTTCAAGTTTGAGCCTCAAAAGCTTCAAACTCTATATTGGAACTCAAAAACTAAAAGAAAACTCTACTGAATTATCGCATGATACTAAATCTTAGTTTCAACTTTCAATTTATAGTCGCCCAATTTTTGTCCTGAACAGCCATTGGGCGAGATAAGTCGGACATCGCCGAACAAGTTGCCGATCCACCAATTGTCTTCTTCCATCGCCATTTTGCATTGGCCTTCAGCATCTCAGGTCCTGTAACTTTGGGTGATCCAATTTTTTGTCACGGAACCGATCGACGATCCGCCGAATGCCCATTTCTGTCGCCAACTTTGTCCTTCCCCAGGGATGGCATGCTGGAACTTTGGGCGACCTAAAGAGCCACTCGGCGGTGCACCGAGTGGTCTTGGCGATCGCCAGGATTGCTTTTTCTTCACTTCTTCAGCTTTTTAGTTCCTTTTTATCCGGTGATATACTTGCCTTGCTCCTTAGCCTTCATAGCTGCAAATCTACACCATCATTTTAGAGCATAAAATAGGCATTTGAAAACTATCAAAATAAAGCCCAAATGAGTCGAAATCTCAGACTCATCAGCTACCACATGGCAGCGATTCAATTTGAAGATTGTTCTTCTTTGTCATATATATATATATATATATATATATATATATATATATATATATAT